>JAVJIF010018698.1:0-102479 GCA_038442645.1 Agave tequilana | reverse complement strand
ATAAGATACACCGCCGATTGGTCTGACATTCAGATAGAAATTCATACCTAAACATCAGCATCAGGCCTTAAATAAATTTTGTAAGGCTTTGGACTTCTCCTAATAGAAAAGTTAATCCGTGGTCAACTCAAAAGATATTGCCTACAATGTGTCAGCAATCAGTGTGTCATTTGGCAGACAGAGAAGTCTGCCCATGAGGTGATCTCTCTTAAAGTTGAACCATTAAAGCAGTGGCAGGACTTTCGAACCTGCAGCATGGTAGAATCTGGAGAGAAATCAGCTAATCCAATACCAAGATAACATATCCTATTCATCAAGCAAATCCTTTAGAATTTCTCAAAAAAAAAATAAAAATAAAAAAATCCTTTTAGAAGTGAATAGTACTAGTACAGAAAAAGGGTTTGCACACAAATGATTGATTGGTGCATATAGAGAAGATAATGATCTTCGGCTGAATTTTGTTTGTGTGTGTGTGTGTGTGTGTGATAAAGACAGCCCGTAGGCTAGTAACAGCAGGAGCTAAACCTGATCGCGAAGCTCAGTGTCACCTAAGATTCCAAAAAATGTTGATACAACGATCTATGGGTGGGCCATTGGAAGATAGAAGATGCCACGTCTAGTAAGCTAAAAGCCCTTCTAAAGAACCATGAAGAACTCATGCACCCTGAATATGGTATTAAGATTACTTCAACGAGAACTGTTCTCAAGGCTGCTGGACAAAAATCAATCACGTAATCAGATTCAAATCTTCATGCCGGCAAATCTCAAATCTTATGATTGTAAATAGTTCTTTTTTCTGAAGAATGATTATCCACCTATCGTATATTATTCATTTCATATCCTTGTAACAGTAATTTCACTGTTCAAAGTGAAAATTATATTTTACACAAAATGTTTGGATAAAATTAGTAAGCTAGTGTATGATCAATTTCAAGATATAAAGCAGGACACATACAATGGATAGTTCATAGTGAAGAATCAAAATATCTACCTCAGTCATTTCATTCTTGCATGAGTATTTTCAATGTTAAAAGAAACACATTTTCAAAAAGAATAGTGAAATAAAATTAGCAGAGCACATGGAAAATTTCAAATGTAAAACAGTGCACATATTACATGGAAATCCTTAAGGAAGACTCAACAACAACAACAACAACAACAACTAAGCCATTTGTCCCAAGTATTTGGAGTAGGCTACATGAACCAAAAGAGATTTACGCCGGATCGGGCACATGGATCAGCTTTCTCCACTCATTCCTATCAAGCAATATCCCTTCAATAAGACCTTTAGCCTCTACATCTTGTCGTATTACCTCCATTCATGTTTTCTTCGGTCTTCCCTGCGCTCTTTTAACTTGCCCTAAATTGATATGCTCTACTTACCAGACTGGCGTATCTGTAGGTTTACATCGCACATGACCAAACCATCGTAAGCGGTTTTCTCTCTTCTTCTCTTCTTTAGAGGCTACACCTATCTTAGTACAAATATCCTCATTTCTCACCTTATCTCTCAGTGTGTTACCGCACATCCAACGAAGCATGCGCATCTCTGTATACTCATCTTCTGGGCATGATGTCTTTTTATAACCCATCATTCTATACCATATAACAAAGCTGGTCTAATAGCAGTCCGATAAAACTTTCCCTTCAGCCATAACAGAATGTTACGATCACATAAAACTCCTATTGCGCTCCTCCATTCCAACCAGCCGGCTTGGATTATATGGTTGACATTACTATCGATCTTCCCATCTTTTTGGATAATAGAACCCAAGTACTTAAAATGACTGCACATCGATATTTCTTATCTATCTAGTCTCACAATGCCATAATCTCGGATTCGCTATTTACTGAATTTACATTCCATATACTCTGTTTTGACCCTACTTAATCTAAAACCTCGAGATTCTAGAGTTTGCCTTCATAACTTTAATTTAGCATTTACCCCAGCTCTCGTCTCATCGACTAGGACAATATCATCAGCAAATAGCATATACCACGGTATCTCATCCTGAATAGCTCTAGTAAGCTCATCCATCACTATGGTAAATAAGAATGGACTCAATGCAGATCCTTGATGCAATCCAATTGTGATAGAAAAATCACTTATTATGCCTCCACAAGTTCTGACATTGCCACTACTCTATCGTACATATCCTTGATTATGTCAATATATTTGATTGGGACTCCCTTTTTCATCAATGTCCACCATAATATCTCTCTTGGTATCTTATTATAAGCTTTTTCTAAATCAATAAAGATCATATGCAAATTTCTCTTCCTCTCTCGAATTCGCTCTATAAGTTGACGAAGCAAATGAATAGCCTCTGTCGTTGATCGCCCCGGCATGAACCCAAACTGATTCTCTAATATTGTAACATTCTATCTTAGCCTATGTCCAATTACCCTTTCCCAAAGCTTCATGGTGTAACACATGAGTTTTATTCCATGATAATTTGAACAACTCTGGATATCACCCTTGTTTTTAAGGAAGACTCAAAAAGACTAAATTTCAAATGACATAAAACAAGTTTTGTCAGCTAAAACCTTTTACAGAAGATAACATATCCATAGAATTACACATTCTAAGCACCTTTCCAAATCCTCCAGTTTCTCGAAAACCTCATTAGATTAAAAGATTAGTCACTGCACTTTAAGTCAATTTATTCACGAAACAAAGAACTTAATCCTCTAGTTCATTAGCTTTTACAAATTGGTTTTTACCCATAAAACATTTTTCTTTAGAGTCTGTAAGTATTGAAGAAAATACATGGATTCCTCCCCCCCAAAAAAAACACGGTGCTCATGCTGACAGACCAAGTTGAGGAAAATGTAATCGGTAGTTTGCGCGCGATGGGAAAAAAAATATGTTCTAATTCTACTTATTTTGATTTCTTCTCCTAGTTTTTCGCTTAACAAGTCCAGGGCTGCATGATGAAATCAATGAAGACTGCCTCAAAACACTTAATTGGCTACACGCATCAGAGAAGGAGTACTTCCAGAGAATGCACAACCAAAGCAGGTAACTGCTTTAATATTTTATTTAGAGGATAGGCGAGCCACTTCTAATAATTTATAAACACATCTTCAGGAAAAAGGGACCATTTCAAAGCATATCCCCTAAAAACCAAAATTCCACAGCATCCACTAGCCGAAAAATCCTATCATCCTCAAGCTTATTCTATCAAGTGAGTGCCATAACACTCAAAATTCCATCTTCCTCCAGTTTTTCTTCTTTCCACCCGGGCTTCTAACTTCATGTTGCTTGGCCTTCTTGCCCTCAGCTCCTTTCTCATTATTGCTTAGGACCCTAGCCCACTCCAGATATTGTGTGTAGGAATTTGTATTGTTCAGTTCGAATAAGAAAACATTGTGTGCATATTAGTTGCAATATAAGCATTTGCATTCTACAGAAATATTTCCCATTCCCCTGTGGTCAGCAAAAGAAGAGTGAACTGCTGTATTTGATTAGCTGTGAAGAGGTCAATTCCAGGATTTAGAGTTGCGATTTGCAACAATGCTACAGCCAAATTAGTTGCAGTTCATTCACAACTAGAAAAAAAACAACATATTTTGCGCACCACTTCATCACTCATTACAACTCCAAATGCTATTCTACTCCAAGTTACTTTTATTTCCCTCCTCCAAATCCCATCAGTTGCAGATACATAGTCTCGCTATTAGTGCAGTTCAAGTTGCAGCCATCCAAACATAGGATTTGGGCCTCACTACATGTAGCTTCTATTCATGCAATGAAAAGTTGCACGGGGCTGCAAGGGATTGCAGCTAACCCATCTGTCCCTCTAACAAAAAGAGTTTTCTTATTGGAAAAGATGATTCTTAACATGGACAGAGATCCTGCCAAGGATTAGGTCAGCATCTTTGTCAGTTAAAAACATCCAAAATAACCAGTGCATAGTTTGTTGTTGACAATAATCAGATGGTCATTGACTACAACATTAAGAGAGAGAAAAAAACCTATGGACAAGGTCTAATTAATACCCTCTCAAAATTTTAGTAGTCAATATGAGACATACAATACATGAAGGCACAAGAACGTGGTTTCTTGAAAAGAAGGGGTCCAACAGTGATAGTGAAATAGAGGAGGAAGTGGTAAAGGTCGTTTACAAACCACCATGGATTGGATTTTTCTTCCTAACTGTGAAAAGAAAGGATACAAGTTCAGGACACGAGGCATGCAAAATTGAGGAGGAAAATTGTTGGGTTTGGGTCGAACAAATAGTCCCACATCGGCTAGACGTGGGGATGGTCTTGGGCTTATAAGTATTTGGGCAACTCCACCCAATAGACTAGTCTTTTGGGATGGAGCCCCGAGTCCTTCATGTGGTATCAGAGCCATGCCCCGAAATTAGTCGTGTGTGTGGGTGATGTTCGACGGTATAATAGATACCCCAATGACGCAAAGACGCATTAGGCCTGCCTACCGACCCCACTGGCAAAAAATGAAATGAAAAAAATAAAAAGCGCAATAAGCCCCTGTAAAGCTAATAATTGGCTCTCGAGAAAATTTGGCACCGCAGTGCAAAGGAAGTAAAGAGGAGTAACCGACAGCAGTCGGTATCTCGATGGAGCATTTAATCTTCCGGTGTGAAGATAGTAGAGCTTGCAGGGAGACTCTTTGTTCGAGGGGGGGATTGTTGGGTTTGGGTCGAACAAATAGTCCCACATCGGCAACTCTACCCAATAGACTAGTCTTTTGGGATGGAGCCCCGAGTCCTTCATGAGGCTATAGGTGTCAAATGGGTGTACAAAATCAAACGCACAGCAGATGGTGAGGTTGATCGGTACAAGGCGAGGCTTGTGGCGAAAGGCTACAAACAAAAATACGGCATCGACTATGAAGAAGTCTTTGCACCAGTTGCTCGATTAGATACGGTGAGATTATTAATTTCACTGCAGCTCATCACAGGTGGAAGTTATATCTAGATGTCAAGTCAGCATTTCTCAATGGTATTCTTGAAGAAGAAATGTATGTACAACAACCAGAAGGTTTTCTGGTAAAAGGGCAAGAAGACAAAGTATATCACCTAAAGAAAGCCTTGTACGGCTTAAAGCAGGCACCACGGGCATGGAATGCCCGAATTGATGGTTATCTTCATCAAAACGGCTTCACCAAATGTCCTTATGAGCATGCCATCTACATGAAGAGGAACCATCAAGGTGAATTTTTAATAATTTGCCTTTATGTTGATGACTTGTTATATACAGGAAGTTGCGCAGAGATGCTTGCTGAATTCAAGGTGGCGATGTTTAATGAATTGAGATGACGGACAATGGATTGATGTCCTACTTTCTTGGTATCGAAGTGAAGCAACAACAAGATGGAATATTATATCTCAAAAGAAGTACATGAAGGAGATCTTGGAGAAATTCAAGATGAGTAACTGCAACCCAGTCAACACCCCAATAGCCATAGGAATGAAGCTATCAAGAGAAGGAATTGGAGATTTTATAGACTCGACTTTTTCAAAAGTCTCGTCGGTAGCCTGAGGTACTTAACAATCACAAGGCCTGATATTGTCTACGGAGTCGGACTTGTGAGTCTCTATATGGAGACACCGAAGGAGTCTAATTGGCTAGCCGCAAAGAGAATTCTAAGGTATATCAAAGGCACGCTCAACCTTGGTCTATTTTATACTTATGGTGAAACTGCAGAGTTAGTAAGCTATTCAGATAGCGACTGGGGAGGTGACCAAGATGAGAGGAAAAGCACCACTGGCTATATCTTCTATCTTGGGTCAACTGCATTTTCATGGAACTCAAAGAAGCAAGGAGTTGTGGCCTTATCTTCATGCGAAGCAGAGTATGTTGCAGCTTCATCTACTGTATGTGAAGCTATTTGGTTGCGGAATATTTTAAAGGAATTGGATCATCCACAATAAGAAGCAACTGTAATATTTGTGGACAACAAATCAGCCATCCAACTTGCAAAGAACCCAGTACATCATGGGAGGAGCAAACATATAGATACACGGTTTCATTTTCTCAGAGACCATGTAAAGCAGAAAACTGTGGAGCTGGAGTATTGTCATACCATGGAGAAAGTAGCAGATATTTTCACCAAGCCATTGCCTATTGAACCTTTCAGAAGGCTAAAAGAAATGCTCGGTATGAAAACATTTTGATTTGAGGGGGTGTGTTGGAATATCAAATAAAATTGTTTTTTTTGGAAGATGATGAGTCATCAATCATCATCAAATTAGGAGTCATGATCAAATTAGGAGTCATCATCAAATTAGGAGTCATCATCAATTTAGGAGTTGTAATTCTTGAATTTGGAGGTTTCTATTCTTATAAGTTTTGAAGCCTATAAAAGGCCATGTACCTCTTTATTTTTTGTATCAAGCAATCAAGCAATAAAGCAAGCAAGCAAGTAAGAAAAATTGCTCTCCTCTTAAAATTTTAGATTATAGTATATTAGTCCGTAGACTAGTATACAACAATTGGTATCAGAGCCATGCCCCGAAATTAGTCGTGTGTGTGGCTGATGTTCGACGGTATAATAGATACCCAATGACGCAAAGACGCATTAGGCCCGCCTACCCACCCCACTGGCGAAAAATGAAATGAAAAAAATAAAAAGCGCAATAAGCCCCTGTAAAGTTAATAATTGGCTCTCGAGAAAATTTGGCACCGCAGTGCAAAGGAGTAAAGAGGAGTAACCGACAGCAGTCGGTATCTCGATGGAGCATTTAATCTTCCGGTGTGAAGATAGTAGAGCTTGCAGGGAGACTCTTTGTTCGAGGGGGGGATTGTTGGGTTTGGGTCGAACAAATAGTCCCACATCGGCTAGACGTGGGGATGGTCTTGGGTTTATAAGTATTTGGGCAACTCCACCCAATAGACTAGTCTTTTGGGATGGAGCCCGAGTCCTTCAAAAATTCCTATCCTGTAGTTCATATCTTCACTCTCAGAAGAATATGATATGTTTCGTCATTTGTTGATCAGGACCATTCAAAACCGACCAAAACCCACACTTTTTCGGTGTATATCAAACAAAACATACAAATCTTTTAAATGGATCAAGTGAATAACTCATATATTCTCCTCCTAATAGAAGAGAAAATTTCTCAAATAAGCTGGCATGCCAGCCTTAAACTTGTAACCTCTCTCATCACAAGTAACACTCCGGCAATTCAAGTTAGTGGCATAGAAAGGTCGTCTAACAAATAATCATTGTCAAATCTTGACGCATCAAATTGTGGGGATCAGGTAAAGTTTCAAAATTTAAAACCTCGCATGGATGCTCGTATTCATCAACAAAATAGATGTTTTGTAAAAATGATATTGTATCATGTGAAATGATTGTTTGCACCTCCCTGTCAACTATAATATGGAATGCTACAAGGCAAAATGGAGGCCATTCATTAATGTCAAGTCATCCCAATAATGTAAACAACATTGACTTGGCAAAACTTAGGGTGCATGTGCAAATAAGCTCCTTATATATAATCACCTGAAACAATTTTTTCTCAACATATTATTCATGAACTCAGCAGAAGAAACTATGCACATAGTTCACATCCATAAATCATAAATCTAATTTAGAAATCTACCTCTATGACCTATTAAAAAAACTGTCTTTTGAAGAACGCAGACTATAGTTTTCTTATGCTTATTAGCATCATGAATCTTCTTCCACATCAATCCCTTGTATTATTACCAACTCAAGATCTTCATCCCTCTTTTTCTGTCATAGCAAATCTTTCATCACTAACTAATTCCTTCATCCCCTATTAAGACCGAGTAAAACTTACATAATAAATGAACTCTCTCATTTAAGGAGCCAACTACCAAAGGTAATTCAGGAACATAAGAGGAAACTAATGAAGATAGCACCTAACCTTGTGGAAACATCTTCCTTTTGAAGATGAGATCTTGACCAATTCAGAGCATCTCTCTCAAAAATTCCAACATCATAATTCACATTTTCACTATATATATATATATATATATATATATATATATATATATATATATATATATATATATATATATATATATATATATATATATACTAACGATGGCCTCCATTGCATATCACTCAAAATACCATTGCACATTGCTAAAAATGGCTGGTCACATCCTTTTTCTTGCTCTCCTTGCCCTTACCTCCTCTTTCGCAACTGCTTCTGATCCCAGTCCTCTGCAGGACTTCTGTGTCGCTGATAAAACGTCGGCTGGTAATTTAACTTGCTTTATTATAGCCCCTACACATCCTATCAAGATAATTTCTGTTATTCTATCGCATAGCTTTCTATATAGTCGCTTAAAACTAAACTGTAGGACAGCATGCAAGTTCTTTACCAGCCAACTAGCATTCTAACTCACAGTGGGCTAGGACCAAACTGGTCATAGAAATACAGTCAAGAATTAGAATGGAAATTTTCTACTTAACAACAGACTTGGATGATGATGTCATAAATAATTTATTTGCTCTGTATTAGTGATAATATAGCTCTATTTGCTGTTTTGTATTGCAGTATTTGTGAATGGGTTAGTTTGCAAGGACCCAAAACTGGCGGTAGCCGATGATTTCTTCTTTTCAGGCCTTGACAAGCCAGGCAACACAAATAACCACTGGGATCTAAGGTTACTCTGGTCAATGCAGCTAACATAAGTGGCCTCAACACCCTTGGCATCTCGTTGGCTCGCCTTGATTTTGCCCTTACGGGCTCAACCCACCTCACACCCACCCACGAGCGACGGAGATTCTAACTGTGATAGAAGGCTCCCTCTATGTCGGATTTGTGACATCCAACCCTAACAAGCTCTTCACCAAGGTTCTTCAAAAGGGTGATGTGTTTGTGTTCCCCGAGGGACTCATCCACTTTCAGTTCAATTCTGGTTATACAAATGCAGTAGCAATCGCAGGCCTCAGTAGTCAGAATCCAGGTGTGATCACCATAGCTAATGCGGTGTTCGGATCAAATCCGCCTATTTCTGATTATGTACTTGCCAAGGCCTTCCAAGTGGACAAGAAGACAGTTGACTGGCTCCAAGCTCAGTTCTGGATGGACAATAACTAGGACCAGCAGCAGTAGTTGATAATTTCTGCAGATTTTCCCTATTGTTGCATTAAAATAAGCAAACAATGTGTGTCTGTTTGCATGTCATTGGTAATATAAGTACTTTGCTTACTTTTGAATATAAAAGTTTGATATTTTCTTATAACTTAAAGTTGTATATCATGGAGAACACACATAAAGTTTGAAATTTTAGTGTTTGTTTGTGGGTAAATAAATCCCTTTCCCTCAAAAAGACTTGGAGGTTTGGTTGCACTTCACCAGTTCCAATCGACGCATCTTGAAACTTCGGGAAAGGAAAACTTGGTAATTAAACACCAAATGTGTCAAATAATTCAGTCTGTGTCAGTATGTTGAGTTTTGAGACATCAGACCACAATGAATGCCTGCACACACAAGGAAAAACAGAAAACAAACATGTTCTATCACTGCCAACGTCCAAAGCTTTAGGTGAACAAGGGTATTATATTAGTATGGTATACCAATTCAATGGGAATAATTAACTAGTTAACAGAAAGAAACTATCAAGCATGTGAGACCCTTTCATTTTCACTAAATTGAATAATCATCATAAACTTGATTAATTAACAAAGACGGTAGTCAATAGACCAATAAAAAAAGTTCTTCGCAAGACTCTTATTGGAGTTCAAGACTTCAACACCTAACCAAATTGCTTATACCTCTTCATTTCACTGAAGAGCCTACTAACGTACCCAAAGATAAATTATACCAGTAAAGAGTTTTTCGATCACGTGACGTGAGAGCCATACTTCAATTGTTCAACGAGAGAGATATACGTCAGCATCTAACCATGAAGCAATCCCTCTCTCCCATCTACTATCTCACAGCCTTTTTATCTGTGAATCCATTTTCTCTCAACTATACCCGTCTTCTCAAAGCATTTTTATCTGGTAAATTAACACTTCACCAAGCAACAGGAGGGTTTCCCCCTCAAGTGGTTCCCACCTTTACCCTTGAAAAGAAGATGATTTGCTTCATCATCCTTTGGTGAGGACAACTCAGAGCTGATAAGTAAGCCCACAAATTTTCAGCCTAAATCAGACAAAATCTTACAGATCTTATGAAGAATGAAGTGAAAGACTCCTACCCCCTCCCCTCAACAGAAGAGAGAGATTATTTAATACTTTCGGCTACCAGTTTGAACTGTAACCTCTCTCATCATAAGCAAATACTCCACAAAGAACTCAAGTTTCATGCATAATAAGGTCATCTAACAAATTACCATTGTTAAATCTTAATGCATCAAATTGTTGGAATCAGTAGAGCTTCAAAGTTCGAAAACCTCGCATGGATGCTCGTATTTATCAACAAATAAAGGTTTTGCTAAAATGACAGCCTAGCATGTGAAAAATGATTGTTTTGCACCGAACAATCCATTATAGTGTGGAATCAGGTAACAGAATAAATATTCAATAATACCATAACATCCTAATAATGGAAAGAACATTAAGTTAACAACCTAAGAATGCATGTGTAATTAAGCTTCTTACATAAAACTACCTATACGTTTTTCTCTTAACATATTATTCATGAACTCAGCTAAAAAATTATGCAAACAATGCAGCTTCTTATATCATATTCTAGTTAGAAATCAAGATGGCTGTCTATGACCTGTCAAGACACAGTCTTATGAAGAAAGTGGGCAGATTTATTACCTATCTTGGCCTCATAAATTTTCTTTCATATCTTACTAACTCCATACTTTCCATCACGTTTTTTACCTTAACAAATCTTTCTTCTCTGACTAATTCCATCGCCCTCTGTTTACACCGAGAATTAGTATGCAAGACTTACCTAACACAAACTGACCCTCTCCTAAGGAGCCAAAGATAATTATGGAACATAGAAGAGAGCTAACAAAGATAGCACCTAACCATGTAGAAACTTCTTCCTTCTGAAGATGATAACCTGACCACTTCAAAGCATTTCACTTAAAAATCATACAACACGCAGAGAGTTCACCCTATATATACCCATGATTGCCTCAATTGCATCTCACTAAAAACTTTTTTATCCAATTCCTAAAATGGCTAGCGGCATCCTTTTTCTTGCTCTCCTTGCCCTCACATCCTCTCTCGCATTTGCTTCTGATCCCAGTCCTCTCCAGGACTTCTGTGTCGCAGATAATACGTCCCCTGGTAATTTAACTTGCTTTCTTATACTCTCATGTCTACTACAAGATGATTTTTCATTATTAGTTTCTCAGCCTGCTACATAGTTGTCCCAAACTAAATAACAAAAGGTCACTATACCAGCCAGCTAGCATTCAAGACATTATGTAAATTCTCACTCACAATAGGGCTAGAACAAAAAAACTTGTCATAGAAATCTATTCAAGACTTGGAATTGAAATTTCTCAACATAACAAAATATTTGAGTGGTGATGTTCTCATGATGTTATTTACTCCACAGTAGCAAAAGTATATCTCTAATTACATTTTTGTATTGCAGTATTTGTGAATGGGCTAGTTTGCAAGGACCCGAAACTGGCAGTTGCCGATGATTTCTTCTTTCGTGGCCTTGACAAGCCAGGCAATACAAGCAACCCACTGGGATCTAAGGTCACTCTAGTAAATGCAGCTAACATAACAGGCCTCAACACCCTTGGCATCTCCTTGGCCCGAATTGACTTTGCACCCTACGGACTCAACCCGCCTCACACCCACCCACGAGCGACCGAGATTCTAACCGTGATAGAAGGCTCGCTCTATGTCGGATTTGTGACATCCAACCCTAACAAGCTTTTCACCATGGTTCTTCAAAAGGGTGATGTCTTTGTGTTCCCCAAGGACTCATCCACTTTCAGTTCAATTCTGGACATACAAATACAGTAGCAATCGCAGGCCTCAGTAGTCAGAACCCAGGTGTGATCACAATAGCTAATGCCGTGTTTGGATCAAATCCGCCTATTTCTGATTATGTTCTTGCCAAGGCCTTCCAAGTGGACAAGAAGACAGTGGACTGGCTCCAGGCTCAGTTCTGGATGGACAATAACTAATACCATTGTCAATCGCAGATGATTTATACATATTTTACCTATTGTTATGTTTAAATAAGCAAACTCTGCATGTGTGTGTGTGTGTGTTTGTTTGCATGTTGTTGGTAATCAAAGTGTTTTTGTAGTTTCATTACTTTTTAATAAAAAAGTCTGATATTTTCTTATACCTTAAGTCTTTATCCGAGGTACATACACAGAAAGAAAGGTGATCGAAAACACAGAAAGAAAGGTGATCGAAATTTTGTTTCCAATTCATCAGCTATCAGTGCATCTTAAAACAGATGGAAAAGCAGCAGTTACCAGTTAGATGACAATGTGTCAAATACTCAGCCGGTCATTTTGTTGAGTTTTTTAAAACCATCAGGCCAGCAGTAAATGCATGCATATGAAAACAAAAACAAAAACCAGACAGGTCTATCACTGCAAGTGTCAGTCTTGGTAATGTGCACAGTTTCTTGTGCACGTTCATTTTTTGATCTCCGAAGTTTCGTTAATATTCACGGCGTATTCCAGTCACAAATCCTAACAATCTCCCCCTTGACTCGAATACGTCCAAGTCTGAGAATAGCCACCATGTTCCATGTGCTCGCATCCACACACAAACAAAACTTGACTTCATCTCTATCTCGCTCCCTCTCTTCATAACCCCCTCATAGGGTTCACAACTTATTTAGGTCGAATAAGTTCAAGACTAATCCGAACTTTATCACCCAACAATCTCCTTAATTCACACAGGATTTATGAGAATTTGCTCCAATATAAGAGTAACGATCTGGACTTATTTGTTGCTCGCTTAGTCTCAATCTCTCTTCGGGGCACAATTGAACATCCAAACTCAAAACAATCGTAGTCTCCGATTGTTTCACAACCACCGCTTTCGAAATCAAGGATAAATGCAATCCACTAACTATAACTTCTAAATTTCGCAACATATACATATTGCCGACACGTTCGGCCTGAAACTTCACATGGATCTCTTTGAAGATTTTCATAAGATCACCTTCAGAACTGAAACTGAACTATTCTCCTTGTAGGGCTCCAAGAGAGATGAGTTTATACTATGAATCAGGAACATAACGAACACCTTGCAGAGTAGTGATGCATCCATCATGAGACCGAAATTGAATGGTTCCTTTGCCAATCACCTTTCTTATAGCAGATTTTTCTATGAAGACTTCTCCTTCTTGACCTGAAGTGTATGAGAAGAACATCTTTCTATTGGAACTGATGTGTTGTGAATATCCAAAGCCAATAATCCATCTATCTTTGTTATCAGCTGAGCTGTTTGTAACAGATAGAACGCCGCACTTATCTTCATCATCTTCATTCAGTTTAGCGACATTAACATCTGGTTGTTTCTTTTTCAAAGCTAACAATCAGCTCTAATGTGTCCTTTCTTGTGATAATAGTTGCATGTCAAATTTTTATGTTTTGAGTTACCCGTGAAACTTTCATTATTACTCTTCTCCTTGAATAATGAACTTGCCTGAATTCATCATGATGAGACTTACCCGTCAACTGGGTGTTAATTTTGTCTTTATTAAGCAGATGCATCTTGACCTCATTGACCTTGATTATTGACTTGCCTCTATAAATGATAGCTTTCCTAAAGCTCTTATATGGAGAAGGTAAAGAACACAGTAATAGAAGTGCTTAATCCTCATCTTCTATCTTAACCTCTATTTTATCCAGATCATTAATAATAGAAGAAAATTCTGCAATGTAAGACTTGATAGATGTACCTTCATGCATGCTAAGAAGAAAGAGATGTCATTTCAGAATCAACCGATTCGCCAACGATTTTTTGAATAGTGGTCCTAAAGTCGCTCCCACAGCGGGGATGCTGTTTTCTCTATAGAAAACTCATTCAACACTTCGTCTGTCAAGTAAAACTGAATAACCGTCAAGACTTTCTCATCCAACTTCTGCCAAGTTTCTTCCTTCATATTTTGAGGCTTTTTCTCCCTCCCAAATAATGCTTTCTCTCAAATAATGCTTTCTTCAATCCGCTTTGGATAAGAATAGTGTTCATTCTAATCGGCCACTTGCTGAAATTGATGACATCATCGAGCTTCTGAATATCGAACTTGATCGTAGACATTTTCAAGTTGACCTTGCTCTAATACCAATTGTTGTGAATTCAGAGACGCCCCCACGACCAGATCGACTAGGGCGACACAGCAAAAACAAACCAAAGGATCTACTAGGGCAACGAGAAGAAGAGAAGAAGAAGATATTTCAAAGTAGATGGAAACTAACACACAATATAATATGGTTCTACCGATCAAGCAGATCGTGTGTACGTCCACAGGAGAAGGGGGAAGCTTTATTAAAAACTTTGGGAGAGTACAATACACCTCACGCTGAGAAAATTACAAGCCCTTCGATGGCGACCAAGAACAGCGACCCTTGTGGCTAAACTTCTCTCACGAATCTCTCACCTAGATGAATTATACCCTTAGGAATTATAAATTTATTAGATTACATTGAGGCTACCCCCAAGGAGTATTTATAAACCATAGAAATCTCCTAGTCCTAAACAAACTTCATCAATACGAACAATCACTGCCTCAGAATAAAGGAAACCCGAATCTGGAAACAGATCCAGAAAAAGAAACCGCCAGACCCGATATTAGTCGCATAGGCCAGGATATTAGTCGAATAGTATATGTATTAGTCAATTAGGCCCAAATGCTAGTCGACTACTCTGAAAAAATTCGAGAACCCTAACTCTCTGTTGGCCAATCTAGTCGATTATACAATATATTAGTCGACTGGTAATGTGCACAGCTCATTGTGCACGTCCGTTCTTTGATCTCCGAAGTTTCATCTCCCTTCACGATGTATTCCATTAACAAATCCTAACAAGTTTTTAGGTGAACATTGATACTAGTACAATAAATTTATCCAATGGAAATATTCAAAAATTTAACAAAAAGAAACTACCAAATATGTGAGAACTTTCCATTTTCATTTCATTGAACAGGTAACACTAACTTCACTTAACAAGGACAGTTTGACCAATAAAACATATCTTCACAAGACTTGACAGGTAGCTAAAAACTTGAACTTCATTTCATCGAACAGGCATGCTAACTTTACCTTAAGAAGAACAAATTATATCAGTAAAAAAGATTTTCCACCTGAGGGGCATAGGTTCATTCGTCTATAGTTCAAACTAGAGCTATACTAAAACATCAAACCATAGACTCATTCCTCTCTATCTATCTATGTATCTATATATCTACTGATATTGTGGCACTTTTTATACCAGAAGCATTTCCTTCGATAAACTTGTCTTCTCAAGGCCTTTTTATCTGTGAAAAGGCATTCTGTTAACTCCATCTCTTCTATGCACTTCTCTCCATCTCTTTCCTCACACGCTTCTGATTTCATTTCCCTCCAGACTTCAGCAATTGCTGACACCACCGCCTATGCTCCCTGATGCATTCCAGCATTAATACTAGAGTAAACTCAGTAAAGAGAGGATATAATTAGTCAGTAAAAATTCATGCCTAAAGCAATCAGAACTTGAAATAATAAGCAAGTTTGATGTACACTTCAAGCATTCTAACTTATAGATATAAGCTAGGCCAAAGTACTAGAAACCATACATTTAAAAAAATATAAGTTAAAGATGTCATATGTACAGAAATATAAATGCAAGCATTTAAGAAAACATTGTCATTCTTTCTCTCATTTCAGACACACCTTAAATTGTAAGACCATTCTATCTGTTGATAAAGATATGAATTCATCTAAACTGTCAGGACTCAAATAAATCACAGTCATGTTCCCTGCATGAAAAGTGAAGGACTCATTCTTTGTATAGAACTAAATTTGCCAAATCGCATAATGCATTACATTTTAAACACCAATTAGGATGGACAGTAATATTCAGAGAGGCACAGAGGACAGAAGAGTGTCATGGAGAGCAGGTCCAGTAATCAAATAAATAAATTCACCCATCTCCTTAATAAGACATTTCATAATTAAGTTGAACTCAAGATTTCCGATTAATGGTTAGACTAGTACACTGTTAATTTGAACCCAAAAACAATTTCCATTTTTTTGAGTAAACAAAAACAGTTTCCATTAAAATAATCATCATTGACAATTACAGGGATGTATACATATCATGATGTACTAATCTATCTCTCTAGGTCTAGAAGGCTGACAATTCTAAGGAAGTGGGTTAGGCTAGTCAGTTTCTATTGTCGGTTTCAATTATAAACTTAGCTCCACAAACTGAAAAGTGTGCAATTGTACAAGTTGTTCACTGGCTGATATGTGAGGAAAAATATATAAGAAAATATATTTTATTGAAAATACAGAAAAAAGACTATATACAAAAGTGGTTATTACAGTTCAAACATTATTCTGAAGAAAATACATAACAAATATTGCACCGCTTTGTTTTAAATAATAAACAGCTTCAGTTTATAATAAAATACCTCGTATCTCATAAATGATTAGCGCAAAGATTAAATAAAACTCGCATATGGCTATTAACCAAGTGGAACATGTAAACGGTAGGCAATGCTCTGGACAAAGGTTGCATTCCGATTCAACTCTCTTCATCATTTGTTGAAAGTTACTGCATAAGGACTACTACTTTCCTAAAGTTGCTAGGTAACAAGTACCAACCACAACTAATCTTTCTTTAGAATAGGATAACTTTCATAATAAAGGTTTTGCTAAAATGACAGCCTTGCATGTGAAAAAATGATTATTTTGCACCCAACAATCCATTACAGTGTGGAATCAGGCAACAGAATAAATATTCAACAATACCATCGCATCCTAATAATGTAAAGAACATTAAGTTAACGAGGTAAGAGTGCATGTGTAATTGAGCTCCTTACATAAAACTACCCGTACATTTTTCTCTTAACACATTATTCATGAACTCAGCAAAAAAAAATTATGCAATGCTGGTTCTTATATAATAACCTAGTTAGAAATCAAGATGGCTGTCTATGCCCTGCCAAAACACTGTCTTTTGAAGAACGTGGACAGTTTTATTTCGTATCTTTGCTTCATAAATTTTTTCCTTATCATACTAACTCCATATTTCCATCACGTTTTACCTTAACAAATCTTTCTTCTCTGACTAATTCCATCGCCTTCTGTTTACACCGAGAATTAGTACATAAGACTTACCTAACACAAACTGACCCTCTCCTAAGGAGCCAGCAACTATAGATAATTATGGAACATAGAAGAGAGCTAAAAAAGACAGCACCTAACCATGTAGAAACTTCTTCCTTCTGAAGATGATAACCTGACCACTTCAAAGCATTTCACTTAAAAATCATACAACACGCATCAGAGTTCACCCTATATATACCCATGGTTGCCTCAATTGCATATCACTCAAAACTTTTTATTCTAATTCCTAAAATGTCTAATGGCATCCTTTTTCTTGCTCTCCTTGCCCTCACATCTCTCTCGCAATTGCTTCTGATCCCAGTCCTCTCCAGGACTTCTGTGTCGCAGATAATATGTCCCCTGGTAATTTAACTTGCTTTCTTATACTCTCATATCTACTACAAGATGATTTTCCATTATTAGTTTATCAGCCTGCTACATAGTTTTCCATTATTAGTATACCAGCCAGCTAGCATTCAAGACATTATGTAAATTCTCACTCACAATATGGGCTAGAACAAAAAAACTTGTCATAGAAATCTAGTCAAGACTTAATTTAAATTCTAACATAACAAAATATTTGAGTGGTGATGTTCTCATGATGTTATTTACTCCACATTAGCAATAATAATTCTCTAACTACTTTTTGTATTGCAGTATTTGTGAATGGGCTAGTTTGCAAGGACCCGAAACTGGCAGTAGCCGATGATTTCTTCTTTGGTGGTCTTGACAAGCCAGGCAATACAAGCAACCCACTGGGATCTAAGGTCACTCTAGTAAATGCAGCTAACATAACAGGCCTCAACACCCTTGGCATCTCCTTGGCCCGAATTGACTTTGCACCCTACGGGCTCAACCCACCTCACACCCACCCACGAGCGACCGAGATTCTAACCGTGATAGAAGGCTCGCTCTATGTCGGATTTGTGACGTCCAACCCTAACAAGCTCTTCACCAAGGTTCTTCAAAAGGGTGATGTCTTTGTGTTCCCCAAGGACTCATCCACTTTCAGTTCAATTCTGGACATACAAATACAATAGCAATCGCAGGCCTCAGTAGTCAGAACCCAGGTGTGATCACAATAGCTAATGCCGTGTTCGGATCAAATCCGCCTATTTCTGATTATGTTCTTGCCAAGGCCTTCCAAGTGGACAAGAAGACAGTGGACTGGCTCCAGGCTCAGTTTTGGATGGACAACAACTAATACCATTGCCAATCGTTGATGATTTCTACATATTTTACCTATTGTTATGTTTAAATAAGAAAACTTTGTCTCTCTCTCTCTCTCTCTATGTGTGTGTGTGTGTGTGTGTGTGTTTGTTTGCATGTTGTTGGTAATAGAAGTGTTTCTGTAGTTTCATTACTCTTTAATATAAAAAGTCTGATATTTTCTTTAAACCTCAAGTCTTTTATCTGTGGTTCATACACAGAAAGGAAGGTGATCGAAATTTTGTTTCCAATTCATCAGTTATCTATGCATATTAAAACATATGGAAAAGAAGAAGTTACCAGCGCGATGACAACGTGTCAAATACTCAATCGGTCATTTTGTTGAGTTTCTTAAATCATCAGGCCGACAGTAAATGCATGCATATGCAAACAAAAACAATAACCAAACAGGTCTATCACTGCCGGTGTCAGTCTTCAGGTGAACATTGATACTAGTACAATAAACTAATCCAATGGAAATATTCAAATAATTAACATAAAGAAACTACCAAACATGTGAGACCTTTCCATTTCCATTTTCATATCGGTGACCTGCATTCCTGCCATACAATGCCTCAAATGGGGCCATTTTGATACTAGCCTGATAGCTGTTATTATAAGAGAATTCTACCAAATGAAGATAGTCTTCCCATGACCCTCTAAATTCTATCATGCAGGCTCGTAACATATCTTCAAGAATTTGAATGGTCCGTTCCGATTGTCCGTCTGTCTGGGGGTGATATGAAGTACTGAATTTCAGACGAGTTCCTAAATTTCTTGAGACTTCCCAGAAATGTGATCGGAATCTTGTGTCTCTATCTGACACGATGCTAACTGGAATTCCATGTAGACGAACAATTTCTTTCATGTACTTATCTGCAAGAACTTCTGTTGACTGACCTACTCTGAAAGGTAGAAAGTGAGCTGCTTTTGTGAGGCGGTCAATGATTACCCATACTGCATTATTACCCTTAGGACTGCGAGGTAGTGCTGTGACAAAATCCATGGTGATATGTTCCCACTTCCACTCGGGTATTGGTAAGGGCTGAAGAAGTCCAGCTGCTCTCTGGTGTTCTATCTTTACCTGCTGGTAAACTAAGCACTTGGCCACATGTTGGGCTATCTCCCTTTCATGGCATTCCACCAGAACTTCTGTTTCATTCCACCAGAATTGGCCCATAAGCATTTAATGCAGCAAGGGGAGGATCACTGCATTAATGATGGATCCAACTGGTGAAGCTCGCGTTTGAGGAAGGAGAGAGAAAAATGGAAAAAGAGATAAGTGAGATACTTAGATAAATTCTCGGTATCTGAGAAAATACCGAAAACTCTAGAAATGACCAAAATTAGAGTATCTCCAAAGCTTTATAAAAATTCTCAAAAATCATAAATATTATAAAGTGACTTTTGGTGAAATCGGTTTTCAGAAACTCTACTTCATTTTCAAAATAAAAATCCTGGAATCCACTATGAACGGTGTCTACACCGGTAAGCTGGATTTTTGATAATTCTGAAAAATCCCAGAAAATACCTGAAGGAAGAATATGTAATTTTAAGAAAGAATATGAAAGCGGAATCTAGAAATTTGATTCCAATAGCAAATTAAAATTCCTGGAATCAACCAGTGATACTGGCCGACACCGGTTTTGAAGATCTACAATTTAATTCCGAAAAATTCCAGAAAATCATGAAAAATCTAGAATATTAAAAAATAATATTTGAAACTAAAATTAGTCAAATCTGAATACCAAACAGATCAAATCATGCAGTACAGCTATATGAGTAAGTATTTAATAGCAGAAAATAAAATAAAATAATAAAAAAAATACACCAAAAATCAGGATACGTAACTGTGCAGTATACCGAGGATGGGGTGTTACATTTAAGGGGCCCTGTACGAAAAGTGAACACAGAGTTAGGGGGCAATCGGGTCGGGTCGCGTCTAATTGGGTCAGGTCTTATACGTGTCGACCCATAATCGGATCGGGTCGACCTGACCCAATTATTTATACGGGTCCAAAATTCAAACCCAAACCCGACCTGGTATTTTGTGGGTAACAAATTCTTGTCTCTCAAATGAGTCAAAGTTTTATAATATTGAAATATAAGAAAGTAATCATTAAACTATGCATGCGAGATGCTAAAATCATATATTTTCAGTGTAATTAGGACTGCGATCATGGTAGCAGTCCTTAGAAAAAAAACTGTGACCTTGATCGCAGTACTTAGAAAAGACTGTGATCTGTTGGCCCGGAGGCCTTCCTCTCTAGTTTTGATGATGATTAACTCATGTAGTTATGTTTACTAATAATCTTGTGATTTTAGTTTCAGATCATGTAACAAGATATTAGTTGGTGATTGCTTTAAAAAGAGGAGTTTGGAAGCCTTCACTTGGTGATTCCCGAGCCCGAGCATCAAGATCACACATAGCCATGCTCGTTGGATCACGGAGTTTGGATCGAGTCGACTTGAAGATGAAGATCGTCAAGAAGACTTAGGTATCTATAGTTTAGTGTGTTTAGATCCAATTGTAAAGCTTAGTATAGTTGATATGCTCAAGTGCACAACACACACGTTTTTATGTTTGGATATTGGTTTTTTCGGTTTTTAATTTAACCGATATTTGTTTTCATGAATAGTTGATCAAAACAAGTTACATGGTTTATGTATAGTAGATTCATTTTATACATGCATGCTTAACTTTTAAACAAACTTATTTTGACTTTCTTATTCATGTGTTGAAAAATCAAGTTTGATAAAATACATGTTTTGGTTTTAGGTAAAAATGTTAAGACACAAAAATAGTTCATATTGATTGATATTTGAGCTAAACTTTTTATCACATGTTTATATATCAATGCAAAATGATAAAACTATTTTTGAATATTTTTACAAGACTTAAAAGAATTTTTAGAATTATTTTAACATGTGTTTCTGACCCAGAACAGTGGCTGACAGGCCAGGTCGGCCGACCGCACGGTCGACCGCACCAAGGGCCGGTCGACCTTGCGGTCGACCGACGTGCACAGAGCTTTGCACGTCTGGCAGTACAGTGGGCCGGCCGACCGACCGGTCGACCGGACCAGAGAGCTCTGCTCTCTGTATCTGGGCGGTCGGCCGGACGGTCGACCGGATGCCCCAACGGTCATAATTCTGACCGTTGGCGGTCGGCCGGCCGGCCGACCGTAAGCCTGTCAGGCTGCCAGATCAGCCTAACAGCTAGTTTTCTGTTTGGCCTATATAAACCCCATTTCTTTTGGATTTTGGCTAAGTTTTTATGAGCTAAAATTTCTCTCTATTCTTGGTGTTTAAAAGAAGTTTTCAAAAGAGTTTAAGTGCCAAAAAGATTCATCTATTTGTTTTTAAGTGTTTTGTTATTTTCAAAGAAATAGGTTTTTGGGAATGGTTTCTTGTTCTTCATTTCCATATCAATTTGGTATTTTTCCAAGAGATTTTCTTTGATCAAAACACTTTGTTTTCCACACTTGAGCTTATCTTCTATCCTATTCTATTTAGGATCTTTGTTTGTGGAAAAAGGAAAGAGGTTTGTGGTTGAGACATACCACTTGTTGTAAACCCTTGATTTCTTGTGTTGCTCCCTCTTTGGTAGAGGTTGAGGTTGTTGTATTGGGTTAGTGTTTGCTCCCTCTTTGGTAGAGGTTGAGGCTTGTGGTTTGCTCCCTCTAGTGAGAGGTGGAGTTTGTTTTGTAACCCTCTTCGGTAGAGGTGTTGATTGTGGTTGTATTGGCTACGGGCCTACCCCTCGGTTGTGAGGCGGTGTTTGAGAGAGGAGTTCGGTACTCCCTTGTTATAAAAAATCCTTCTCGGTGAAGGTTCCCTCGGTGGGAGTCCTCGGTGGACAAGATAATGGATTAGAAATCCTTCTCGGTGAAGGCGGGGACGTAGAGCTAGGGGCTCGAACCTCGGAACATATCATTGTGTTTGTGTTTGATCCATTGTCTCTTAACTCTCTCTTTCATTTGTGCAAAGTATCATTCATATCTATTTGCTTGTGTTGTCCTTGCATTGATTCATATTGCTTATTCATTATATGCTTGGATTGCTTGTGTGTGCCTCACTTGTACTTAACCACAAGAGCTTCATATAGCACCTCAACCCATATTTAGGGGAATTAAGAGGAGTTAGTCCAGAGCCCTTCACCGGGAATTCGGCTACACTTGTTAGTTGTATTAAGTGTGATTGCAAAATTGTTTTAAGCTTCCGCATTTAGCGCACTTAGTTTCTAGATTAGCATTTACACCTATTCACCCCCCCTCTAGGTGTTTTTCACGATCATGGCAGCAGTCTTCAAAAAAAGACTGCGACCTTGATCGCAGTCCTTAGAAAAGCCAACCTGTAAAGAAATTTAAACAAATTAATGCAGAAAATAATGTAAATCTGAACAAATTTGTCCAGCTCTTTTCAGTGCTAAGATGGACTATGAATGATCTGAATCATCAGGGGATCTTTGTGTTAACTGTCAACCTAAAAAAGAAAGATCTAGTAAGAAAAATAACACACATACAAGATTATAAATCTATGGACTTGGGATCAGGCTGAGACCAATATATTATATATCTAATTGTATTAATCTGTCAACCGGAAGCCTATCTATTTAATAATGGGGCGGGCCTGGTTGCCTAGCCAAATTCTTAGAAAGATCTAGTTTGTACAGGAGGAAATCAGGTTGGATCGAGTCATACCCACAAAGCAAACTGATTATTGCAGAGTCAAGTAAGAATAATAGTTTATGATACCAGATTACCAGATACCAAGTTACAAACATGAAACATGTTATTTTGAAGAGCCATCACAATCACAAATTGGCATTTTATCAAACATGTCTTGGGCATTATAAATTCGGGTACCAACTCTTCAATTCTAACAGGGCAAACAAACTTCAATGCAACAATAAATTCAAATTTTCGTGTGTTGAGGCCTGAGAGAACTAAAACAATACCAATTTAATAAGAATCATCTTGTATTTTATCACAAAAAAAGCTTAACGGGTTCAGATCCTGACTCCTGAGAATCTGAGATCTTGAGTTTGATGTAGTTACTAGCTTTGATGCGAATTGCGATCTGAAGAGAAGATGGCCATTAAGTTTTATGATAGAGAGACAATGATAATCTGGTACAGGATAATGAAAAAAAACTAAAACTAAAATCAAAATTAACAAGCAAATAGAAAGAAATTGTCAAGGATTACAAGATTACATCAAAATTAAAAGACTTAAAGGGGTTGCTACCTTGTTGATCTTCTCTTTTATTTTATGCTTCGATTCTCTGAGGAAGAACAAAGAGGTGCAGTTTGAGACTTGAGAGTTGAGACTTTTGAGAGAGAGAGAGAGGTGTAATGAAGAAGAAAGGCCATATTCAGAATAGGAGAGAAGACTTGAGAGTCTAGGATTTCAGAGAGAGAGGCAATAAAGAAAGAGAGGTGGGGACTGAGGATTTGCATGATTCATGATGGTTCTGGTTGGTAGTCCAAGCCGAAGAGACGAAAAGTGAAGGCTGAGCTGTGAAGACCATGAGACGCAGGGCTTTGGTTTTCATTTTTTTTAACACCCTATAATTTGCTCTGAATTTTTTTTTTGTTTTACTATTGGGTCAAATTGTTAACTACAGGTGCCCCTAAACTTGGGGGCCCTGTGCAGCAGCACCGGATGAACCGCATCTGGGCCAGGCCTGGATATATATAAGCTAGGCCAAAGTACTAGAAACCATATATTAAAAAAATCTATAATTTAAAGATGACATAAATACAGAAATACAAATGCAAGCATTTAAAAAAACATTGTCATTCTTTCTCTCATTTCAGACACACCTTAAATTGTAAGACCATTCTATCTATTGATAAAGATATGAATTCATCTAAATCATCTAAACAGCCAGGCTCAAATAAATCACATCCCTGCATTAAAAGTGAAAGACTCATTCTTTGTATGGAACTAAATTTGTCTAATCACATACTGCATTACATTTTACACGCCAATAAGGATGGAAAGAAATATTCAGAAAGGCATCAGAGGACAGAATGCGCATCAGAGTGTTATGGACAGCAGGTCCATTAATCAAACAAACAAATTCACCCATCTCATTAATAAGACATTTCATAATTAAGTTGAACCAAAGATTTCCTATTAATGGTTAGACTAGTACACTGTTAATTTGAACCCAAAAACAATTTCCACTTTTTTGAGTAAACAAAAACAGTTTCCATAAAATAATCATCATTGACAATTATAGAGATGTTTACATTATCATGATGTATTAATCTCTCTCTCTAGGTCTAGAACGCTGACAATTCTCAGGATGTGGGTTTGGCTAGTCAGTTTCTATTGTCGGTTTCAACTATAAACTGTCTATGACCTGCCAAACCACCGTCTTTTAAAGAAATTGGACAGTTTTATTACGTATCTTGACTTCATAAATTTTCATCCATATCTTACTAACTCCACACTTCAATCACGTTTTTTACCTTAACAAATCTTTCTTCTCTGACTAATTCCATCGCCTTCTGTTTACACCGAGAATTAGTACATAAGACTTACCTAACACAAACTGACCCTCTCCTAAGGAGCCAGCAACTAAAGATAATTATGGAAAGAGAGCTGAAAAGGACAGCACCTAACCATGTAGAAACTTCTTCCTTCTGAAGATGATAACCTGACCACTTCAAAGCATTTCACTTAAAAATCGTACAACACGCATCAGAGTTCACCCTATATATACCCATGATTGCCTCAATTGCATATCACTCAAAACTTTTTATTCCAATTCCTAAAATGGCTAGTGGCATCCTTTTTCTTGCTCTCCTTGCCCTCACATCCTCTCTTGCAATTGCTTCTGATCCCAGTCCTCTCCAGGACTTCTGTGTCGCAGATAACACATCCCCTGGTAATTTAACTTGCTTTCTTATACTGTCGTATCTCCTACAAGATGATTTTCCATTATTAGTTTCTCAGCCTGCTACATAGTTGTCCCAAACTAAATAACAAAAGGTCACTATACCAGCCAGCTAGCATTCAAGACATTATGTAAATTCTCACTCACAATAGGGCTAGAACAAAAAAACTTGTCATAGAAATCTATTCAAGACTTAGAATTGAAATTTCTCAACATAACAAAATATTTGAGTGGTGATGTTCTCATGATGTTACTTACTCCACAGTAGCAATAGTATATCTCTAATTACATTTTTGTATTGCAGTATTTGTGAATGGGCTAGTTTGCAAGGACCCGAAACTGGCAGTTGCCGATGATTTCTTCTTTCGTTGCCTTGACAAGCCAGGCAATACAAGCAACCCACTGGGATCTAAGGTCACTCTAGTAAATGCAGCTAACATAACGGGCCTCAACACCCTTGGCATCTCCTTGGCCCGAATTGACTTTGCACCCTACGGACTCAACCCGCCTCACACCCACCCACGAGCGACCGAGATTCTAACCGTGATAGAAGGCTCGCTCTATGTCGGATTTGTGACATCCAACCCTAACAAGCTCTTCACCAAGGTTCTTCAAAAAGGTGATGTCTTCGTGTTCCCCAAGGACTCATCCACTTTCAGTTCAATTCTGGACATACAAATACAATAGCAATCGCAGGCCTCAGTAGTCAGAACCCAGGTGTGATCACAATAGCTAATGCCGTGTTCGGATCAAATCCGCCTATTTCTGATTATGTTCTTGCTAAGGCCTTCCAAGTGGACAAGAAGACAGTGGACTGGCTCCAGGCTCAGTTCTGGATGGACAACAACTAATACCATTGCCAATCGCTGATGATTTCTACATATTTTACCTATTGTTATGTTTAAATAAGCAAACTCTGTGTGTGTGTGTTGCTGGTAATAGAAGTGTTTTTGTAGTTTCATTACTCTTTAATATAAAAAGTCTGATATTTTCTTTAAACCTCAAGTCTTTTATCCGTGATTCATACACAGAAAGGAAGGTGATCGAAAATTTGTTTCCAATTCATCAGTTATCTATGCATCTTAAAACAGATGGAAAAGAAGAAGTTACCAGGGCGATGACAATGTGTCAAATACTCAATCAGTCATTTTGTTGAGTTTTTAAATCATCAGGCCGATAGTAAATGCATGCATATGCAAACAAAAACAATAACCAAACAAGTCTATCACTGCCGGTGTCAGCCTTCAGGTGAACATTGATACTAGTACAATAAACTAATCCAATGGAATATTCAAATAATTAACATAAAGAAACTACCAATCATGTGAGACCTTTCCGTTTTCATTTCATTGAACAGGCAACACTAACTTCACTTAACAAGGATAGTTTGACCAATAAAATACATCTTCACAAGACTTGACTAGTAGTTCAAAACTTGAACTTCATTTCATCGAACAAGCATACTAACTTTACCTTAAGAAGAACAAATTATATCAGTAAAAAAAGATTTTCCACCTGAGAGGCATAGGTGTTAGGATTTTGCCTTGTTTCAAGAGGAGATGATGGTTCAAGAAGATCTAATCGAGTTGAAGAAGGTGATGGCTTGAAACAGAAGAAGAAAAGTAGATCAAGGAAAGTTAGTCGACTTATAGTCGACTAATAAAGACTAATAGTCGATTAGGCCTAAGTACTAGTCGACTAGGACAGGTACAGAGAGAAAGTAGTTTACAGTAGTCGACTATATAAACCTATTAGTCGACTAGACCTAAGTGCTAGTCGCCTATACAGGGCATTTTCTGAAGCAGAATCAGTTTTCTTTTCAGGCGTCAGTTTTCTTTTCTGATGGAGTACGAATAGGACTCAGTTTTTATTCAATGAAGGATTTATTTTAAAGATTAAAACATCTAGAATTCTTCTAAATTAAGGAGATCAACTATTAATAGGATTGATCAAGATTCTTCAAGCATCTAAAGGCCAAGATCATCTCATAGTCCAAATAGAAGTTATATTATAAAATTCTAAGAATAAAGATTGTAACCAAGCATTGTACAACATAGACTGATCTCAAGGAAAAAAGTGGAGAACAATAAGAAGATCAGAAGGAAGCCAAGAAAGAGAGGAGCATGATGAAGGTGCATAGAGATAAGATAATACTCTTATAATCTAGGTCTACATTAGAAAGAAGGTGAAAACTTTTGTTACATGAAAAGAAAGGTCAAATCTTTTTGTATCAAGTTTATTAATAAAGCTCTCTCCAGTTCTATCCCAATAGACGTAGGCCAAGTTTGGACCGAACCACGTTAAATCCTCGTGTTCTTTTTTATTTTTCTTTTGTCTAGATATTGTTAGTTTGCTTTACAATATTTTTCTTTTGCAAGTACTGATCATATTGTCAAGTTCCGCAAACCTCGATCTGGGGAGTAATAATTGGTATCATAGCATAAAAATTTCGCAACAATATGTTCATTCATCTATAGTTCAAACTAGAACTATACTAAAACATCAAACCATAAACTCATTCCTCTCTATCTATCTATGTTTCTATAAATCTACTGATCTTGTGGCACTTTTTATACCAGAAGCATTTCCTTCGATATACCTGTCTTCTCAATGCCTTTTTATTTTTGAAAAGGCATTCTCTTCACTCCATCTCTTCTATGCTATTCTCTCCATCTCTTTCCTCGTACGCTTCTGATTTCAGTTCCCTCCAAGACTTCTGCAATTGGTGACACCGCCTCCTATCGCTTCCTGATGCATTCCAACAATAATACTAGAGTAAACTCAGTAAAGAGAGGATCTAATTAGTCAGTACTGATTCATACCTTATGAAGTCAGAACTTGAAATAATTAGCAAGTTTGATGTATACTTCAAGCATTCTAACTTATAGATATATATAAGCTAGGCCAAAGTACTAGAAACCATATATTAAAAAAAACTATAAGTTAAAGACGACATAAATACAGAAATACAAATGCAAGCATTTAAGAAAACATTGTCATTCTTTCTCTCATTTCAGACACACCATAAATTGTAAGACCATTCTATCTATTAATAAAGATATGAATTCATCTAAATCATCTAAACTGCCAGGCTCAAATAAATCACAATTCATGTTCCCTGCATTAAAAGCGAAAGACTCATTCTTTGTATGGAACTAAATTTGTCTAATCACATACTGCATTACATTTTACACGCCAATAAGGATGGAAAGAAATATTCAGAAAGGCATCAGAGGACAGAATGGGCGTCAGAGTGTTATGGACAGCAGGTCCATTAATCAAATAAACAAATTCACCCATCTCATTAATAAGACATTTCATAATTAAGTTGAACCCAAGATTTCGTACACTGTTAATTTGAACCCAAAAACAATTTCCACTTTTTTGAGTAAACAAAAACAGTTTCCATTAAAATAATCATCATTGACAATTACAGAGATGTATACATTATCATGATATATTAATCTATCTCTCTAGGTCTAGAAGGTTGACAATTCTCAGGATGTGGGTTTGGCTAGTCAGTTTCTATTGTCGGTTTCAATTATAAACTGTCTATGACCGCCAAAACACCATCTTTTAAAGAAAGTGGACAGTTTTATTACGTATCTTGGCTTCATAAATTTTCTTCCATATCTTACTAACTCCATACTTCAATCACGTTTTTTTACCTTAACATATCTTTCTTCTCTGACTAATTCCATCGCCTTGTATTTACACCGAGAATTAGTACATAAGACTTACCTAACACAAACTGATCCTCTCCTAAGGAGCCAGCAACTAAAGATAATTGGCTACACGCATCAGAGGAGGAGTACTTCCAGAGAATGCACAACCAAAAGCAGGTAATTGCTTTAATATTTTATTAAGAGGATAAGTGAGCCACTTCTAATAATTTATAAACACATCTTCAGGAAAAAGGGACCATTTCAAAGCATATCCCCTAAAAACCAAAATTCCACAGCATCCACTAGCCAAAAAATCCTATCATCCTCAAGCTTATTCTATCAAATGAGTGCCATAACACTCAAACTTCCATCTTCCTCCAGTTTTCTTCTTTCCACCCGGCCTTCTAACTTCATGTTGCTTGGCCTTCTTGCCCTCAGCTCCTTTCTCATTATTGCTTAGGACCCTAGCCCTCTCCAGATATTCTGTGTAGGAATTTGTATTGTTCAGTTTGAATAAGAAAACATTGTGTGCATATTAGTTGCAATATAAGCATTTGCATTCTACAGAAATATTCCCCATTCCCCTGTGGTCAGCAAAAGAAGAGTGAATTGCTGTATTTGATTAGCTGTGAAGAGGTCAATTCCAGGATTTAGAGTTGCGATTTGCAACAATGCTACAGCCAAATTAGTTGCAGTTCATTCACAACTAGAAAAAAAACAGCATATTTTGCGCACCACTTCATCACTCATTACAACTCCAAAAGCTATTCTACTCCAAGTTACTTTTATTTCCCTCCTCCAAATCCCATCAGTTGCAGATACATAGTCTCGCTATTAGTGCAGTTCAAGTTGCAGCCATCCAAACATAGGATTTGGGCCTCACTATATGTAGCTTCTATTCATGCAATGAAAAGTTGCACGGGGCTGCAAGGGATTGCAGCTAACCCATCTGTCCCTCTAACAAAAAGAGTTTTCTTATTGGAAAAGATGATTCTTAACATGGACAGAGATCCTGCCAAGGATTAGGTCAGCATCTTTGTCAGTTAAAAACATCCAAAATAACCAGTGCATAGTTTGTTGTTGACAATAATCAGATGGTCATTGACTACAACATTAAGAGAGAGAAAAAAACCTATGGACAAGGTCTAATTAATACCCTCTCAAAATTTTAGTAGTCAATATGAGACATACAATACATGAAGGCACAAGAACGTGGTTTCTTGCAAAGAAGGGGTCCAACAGTGATAGTGAAATAGAGGAGGAAGGGGTAAAGGTCGTTTACAACCTACCATGGATTGGATCTTTTCTTCCTGACTGTGAAAAGAAAGGTTACAAGTTCAGGACACGAGGCATGCAAAATTGAGGAGGAAAATTCCTATCCTGTAGTTCATATCTTCACTCTCAGAAGAAGACGATATGTTTCATCATTTGTTGATCAGGACCATTCAAAACTTACCGAAACCCACACTTTTTCAGTGTACATCAAACAAAACTTACAAATCTTTTAAATGGATAAAGTGAATAACTCATATATTCTCCTCCTAATGGAAGAGAAAATTTCTCAAATAAGTTGGCATACCAGCCTTAAACTTGTAACCTCTCTCATCACAAGTAGCACTCCGGCAATTCAAGTTAGTGGCATAGAAAGGTCGTCTAACAAATTATCATTGTCAAATCTTGACGCATCAAATTGTGGGGATCAGGTAAAGTTTCAAAATTTAAAACCTCGCATGGATGCTCGTATTCATCAACAAAATAGATGTTTTGTAAAAATGATATTGTATCATGTGAAATGATTGTTTTGCACCTCCCTGTCAACTATAATATGGAATGCTACAAGGCAAACTGGAGGCCATTCATTAATGTCAAGTCATCCCAATAATGTAAACAACATTGACTTGGCAAAACTTCGGGTGCATGTGCAAATAAGCTCCTTATATATAATCACCTGAAACAATTTTTTTCTCAACATATTATTCATGAACTCAGCAGAAGAAACTATGCACATAGTTCACATCCATAAATCATAAATCTAATTTAGAAATCTACCTCTATGACCTATTAAAAAAACTGTCTTTTGAAGAACGCAGACTATAGTTTTCTTATGCTTATTAGCATCATGAATCTTCTTCCACATCAATCCCCTTGTATTATTACCAACTCAAGATCTTCATCCCTCTTTTTCTATCTTAGCAAATCTTTCATCACTAACTAATTCCTTCATCCCCTATTAAGACCGAGTAAAACTTACATAATAAATGAACTGTCTCTCTTTTAAGGAGCCAACTACTAAAGGTAATTCAGGAACATAAGAGGAAACTAATGAAGATAGCACCTAACCTTGTGGAAACATCTTCCTTTTGAAGATGAGATCTTGACCAATTCAGAGCATCTCTCTCAAAAATTCCAACATCATAATTCACATTTTCACTCTATATATATATACTAACGATGGCCTCCATTGCATATCACTCAAAATACCATTGCACATTGCTAAAAATGGCTGGTCACATCATTTTTCTTGCTCTCCTTGCCCTTACCTCCTCTTTCGCAACTGCTTCTGATCCCAGTCCTCTGCAGGACTTCTGTGTCGCTGATAAAACGTCGGCTGGTAATTTAACTTGCTTTATTATAGCCCCTACACATCCTATCAAGATAATTTCTGTTATTCTATCGCATAGCTTTCTATATAGTCGCTTAAAACTAAACTGTAGGACAGCATGCAAGTTCTTTACCAGCCAACTAGCATTCTAACTCACAGTGGGCTTAGGACCAAACTGGTCATAGAAATACAGTCAAGAATTAGAATGGAAATTTTCTACTTAACAAAAGACTTGGATGATGTTGTCATAAATAATTTATTTGCTCTGTATTAGTGATAATATAGCTCTATTTGCTGTTTTGTATTGCAGTATTTGTGAATGGGTTAGTTTGCAAGGACCCAAAACTGGCGGTAGCCGATGATTTCTTCTTTTCAGGCCTTGACAAGCCAGGCAACACAAATAACCCACTGGGATCTAAGGTTACTCTGGTCAATGCTGCTAACATAAGTGGCCTCAACACCCTTGGCATCTCGTTGGCTCGCCTTGATTTTGCCCCTTACGGGCTCAACCCACCTCACACCCACCCACGAGCGACGGAGATTCTAACTGTGATAGAAGGCTCCCTCTATGTCGGATTTGTGACATCCAACCCTAACAAGCTCTTCACCAAGGTTCTTCAAAAGGGTGATGTGTTTGTGTTCCCCGAGGGACTCATCCACTTTCAGTTCAATTCTGGTTATACAAATGCAGTAGCAATCGCAGGCCTCAGTAGTCAGAATCCAGGTGTGATCACCATAGCTAATGCGGTGTTCGGATCAAATCCGCCTATTTCTGATTATGTACTTGCCAAGGCCTTCCAAGTGGACAAGAAGACAGTTGACTGGCTCCAAGCTCAATTCTGGATGGACAATAACTAGGACCAGCAGTAGTTGTTGATGATTTCTGCAGATTTTCCCTATTGTTGCATTAAAATAAGCAAACAATGTGTGTCTGTTTGCATGTCATTGGTAATATAAGTACTTTGCTTACTTTTGAATATAAAAGTTTGATATTTTCTTATAACTTAAAGTTGTATATCATGGAGAACACACATAAAGTTTGAAATTTTAGTGTTTGTTTGTGGGTAAATAAATCCCTTTCCCTCAAAAAGACTTGGAGGTTTGGTTGCACTTCACCAGTTCCAATCGACGCATCTTGAAACTTACGGGAAAGGAAAACTTGGTAATTAAACACCAAATGTGTCAAATAATTCAGTCTGTGTCAGTATGTTGAGTTTTGAGACATCAGACCACAATGAATGCCTGCACACACAAGGAAAAACAGAAAAACAAACATGTTCTATCACTGCCAACGTCCAAAGCTTTAGGTGAACAAGGGTATTATATTAGTATGGTATACCAATTCAATGGAAATAATTAACTAGTTAACAGAAAGAAACTATCAAGCATGTGAGACCCTTTCATTTTCACTAAATTGAATAATCATCATAAACTTGATTAATTAACAAAGACGGTAGTCAATAGACCAATAAAAAAAGTTCTTCGCAAGACTCTTATTGGAGTTCAAGACTTCAACACCTAACCAAATTGCTTATACCTCTTCATTTCACTGAAGAGCCTACTAACGTACCCAAAGATAAATTATACCAGTAAAGAGTTTTTCGATCACCTGACGTGAGAGCCATACTGCAATTGTTCAACGAGAGAGATATACGTCAGCATCTAACCATGAAGCAATCCCTCTCTCCCATCAACTATCTCACAGCCTTTTTATCTGTGAATCCATTTTCTCTCAACTATACCCGTCTTCTCAAAGCATTTTTATCTGGTAAATTAACACTTCACCAAGCAACAGGAGGGTTTCCCCCTCAAGTGGTTCCCACCTTTACCCTTAAAAAGAAGATGATTTGCTTCATCATCCTTTGGTGAGGACAACTCAGAGCTGATAAGTAAGCCCACAAATTTTCAGCCTAAATCAGACAAAATCTTACAGATCTTATGAAGAATGAAGTGAAAGACTCCTACCCCCCCCCCTCAACAGAAGAGAAAGATTATTTAATACTTTCGGCTACCAGTTTGAACTGTAACCTCTCTCATCATAAGCAAATACTCCACAAAGAACTCAAGTTTCATGCATAATAAGGTCATCTAACAAATTACCATTGTTAAATCTTAATGCATCAAATTGTTGGAATCAGTAGAGCTTCAAAGTTCGAAAACCTCGCATGGATGCTCGTATTTATCAACAAAATAAAGGTTTTGCTAAAATGACAGCCTAGCATGTGAAAAATGATTGTTTTGCACCGAACAATCCATTATAGTGTGGAATCAGGTAACAGAATAAATATTCAATAATACCATAACATCCTAATAATGGAAAGAACATTAAGTTAACAACCTAAGAATGCATGTGTAATTAAGCTTCTTACATAAAACTACCTATACGTTTTTCTCTTAACATATTATTCATGAACTCAGCTAAAAATTATGCAAACAATGCAGCTTCTTATATCATATTCTAGTTAGAAATCAAGATGGCTGTCTATAACCTGTCAAGACACAGTCTTATGAAAAAAGTGGGCAGATTTATTACCTATCTTGGCCTCATAAATTTTCTTTCATATCTTACTAACTCCATACTTTCCATCACGTTTTTTACCTTAACAAATCTTTCTTCTCTGACTAATTCCATCGCCCTCTGTTTACACCGAGAATTAGTATGTAAGACTTACCTAACACAAACTGACCCTCTCCTAAGGAGCCAAAGATAATTATGGAACATAGAAGAGAGCTAACAAAGATAGCACCTAACCATGTAGAAACTTCTTCCTTCTGAAGATGATAACCTGACCACTTCAAAGCATTTCACTTAAAAATCATACAACACGCAGAGAGTTCACCCTATATATACCCATGATTGCCTCAATTGCATCTCACTAAAAACTTTTTATTCCAATTCCTAAAATGGCTAGTGGCATCCTTTTTCTTTCTCTCCTTGCCCTCACATCCTCTCTCGCAATTGCTTCTGATCCCAGTCCTCTCCAGGACTTCTGTGTCGCAGATAATACGTCCCCTGGTAATTTAACTTGCTTTCTTATACTCTCATATCTACTACAAGATGATTTTTCATTATTAGTTTCTCAGCCTGCTACATAGTTGTCCCAAACTAAATAACAAAAGGTCACTATACCAGCCAGCTAGCATTCAAGACATTATGTAAATTCTCACTCACAATAGGGCTAGAACAAAAAAACTTGTCATAGAAATCTATTCAAGACTTGGAATTGAAATTTCTCAACATAACAAAATATTTGAGTGGTGATGTTCTCATGATGTTATTTACTCCACAGTAGCAAAAGTATATCTCTAATTACATTTTTGTATTGCAGTATTTGTGAATGGGCTAGTTTGCAAGGACCCGAAACTGGCAGTTGCCGATGATTTCTTCTTTCGTGGCCTTGACAAGCCAGGCAATACAAGCAACCCACTGGGATCTAAGGTCACTCTAGTAAATGCAGCTAACATAACGGGCCTCAACACCCTTGGCATCTCCTTGGCCCGAATTGACTTTGCACCCTACGGACTCAACCCGCCTCACACCCACCCACGAGCGACCGAGATTCTAACCGTGATAGAAGGCTCGCTCTATGTCGGATTTGTGACATCCAACCCTAACAAGCTTTTCACCAAGGTTCTTCAAAAGGGTGATGTCTTTGTGTTCCCCCAAGGACTCATCCACTTTCAGTTCAATTCTGGACATACAAATACAGTAGCAATCGCAGGCCTCAGTAGTCAGAACCCAGGTGTGATCACAATAGCTAATGCCGTGTTCGGATCAAATCCGCCTATTTCTGATTATGTTCTTGCCAAGGCCTTCCAAGTGGACAAGAAGACAGTGGACTGGCTCCAGGCTCAGTTCTGGATGGACAATAACTAATACCATTGTCAATCGCAGATGATTTATACATATTTTACCTATTGTTATGTTTAAATAAGCAAACTCTGCATGTGTGTGTGTGTGTGTTTGTTTGCATGTTGTTGGTAATCAAAGTGTTTTTGTAGTTTCATTACTTTTTAATAAAAAAAGTCTGATATTTTCTTATACCTTAAGTCTTTATCCGGGGTACATACACAGAAAGAAAGGTGATCGAAAACACAGAAAGAAAGGTGATCGAAATTTTGTTTCCAATTCATCAGCTATCAGTGCATCTTAAAACAGATGGAAAAGCAGCAGTTACCAGTTAGATGGCAATGTGTCAAATACTCAGCCAGTCATTTTGTTGAGTTTTTTAAACCATCAGGCCAGCAGTAAATGTATGCATATGAAAACAAAAACAAAAACCAGACAGGTCTATCACTGCAAGTGTCAGTCTTGGTAATGTGCACAGTTTCTTGTGCACGTTCGTTTTTTGATCTCCGAAGTTTCGTTAATATTCACGACGTATTCCAGTCACAAATCCTAACAATCTCCCCTTGACTCGAATACGTCCAAGTTCGAGAATAGCCACCATGTTCCATGTGCTCGCATCCACACACAAACAAAACTTGACTTCATCTCTATCTCGCTCCCTCTCTTCATAACCCCCTCATAGGGTTCACAACTTATTTAGGTCGAATAAGTTCAAGACTAATCCGAACTTTATCACCCAACGATCTCCTTAATTCACACAGGATTTATGAGAATTTGCTCCAATATAAGAGTAACGATCTGGACTTATTTGTTGCTCGCTTAGTCTCAATCTCTCTTCGGGGCACAATTGAACATCCAAACTCAAAACAATCGTAGTCTCCGATTGTTTCACAACCACCGCTTTCGAAATCAAGGATAACTGCAATCCACTAACTATAACTTCTAAATTTCGCAACATATACATATTGCCGACACGTTCGGCCTGAAACTTCACATGGATCTCTTTGAAGATTTTCATAAGATCACCTTCAGAACTGAAACTGAACTATTCTCCTTGTAGGGCTCCAAGAGAGATGAGATTATACTATGAATCAGGAACATAACGAACACCTTGCAGAGTAGTGATGCATCCATCATGAGACCGAAATTGAATGGTTCCTTTGCCAATCACCTTTCTTATAGCAGATTTTTCTATGAAGACTTCTCCTTCTTGAACTGAAGTGTATGAGAAGAACATCTTCCTATTGGAACTAATGTGTTGTGAATATCCAAAGCCAATAATCCATCTATCTTTGTTATCAGCTGATCTGTTTGTAACAGATAGAACGCCGCACTTATCTTCATCTTCTTCATTCAGTTTAGCGACATTAACATCTGGCTGTTTCTTTTTTCAAAGCTAACAATCAGCTCTAATATGTCCTTTCTTGTGATAATAGTTGCATGTCAAATTTTTATGTTTTGAGTTACCCGTGAAACTTTCATTATTACTCTTCTCCCTTGAATAATGAACTTGCCTGAATTCATCATGATGAGACTTACCCGTCAACTGGGTGTTAATTTTGTCTTTATTAAGCAGATGCATCTTGACCTCATTGACCTTGATTATTGACTTGCCTCCATAAATGATAGCTTTCCTAAAGCTCTTATATGGAGAAGGTAAAGAACACAGTAATAGAAGTGCTTAATCCTCATCTTCTATCTTAACCTCTATTTTATCCAGATCATTAATAATAGAAGAAAATTCTGCAATGTAAGACTTGATAGATGTACCTTCATGCATGCTAAGAAGAAAGAGATGTCATTTCAGAATCAACCGATTCGCCAACGATTTTTTGAATAGTGGTCCTAAAGTCGCTCCCACAGCGGGGATGCTGTTTTCTCTATAGAAAACTCATTCAACACTTCGTCTGTCAAGTAAAACTGAATAACCGTCAAGACTTTCTCATCCAACTCTTGCCAAGTTTCTTCCTTCATATTTTGAGACTTTTTCTCCCTCCCAAATAATGCTTTCTCTCAAATAATGCTTTCTTCAATCCGCTTTGGGTAAGAATAGTGTTCATTCTAATCGGCCACCTGCTGAAATTGATGACATCATCAAGCTTCTGAATATCGAACTTGATCGCAGACATTTTCAAGTTGACCTTGCTCTAATACCAATTGTTGTGAATTCAGAGACGCCCCCACGACCAGATCGACTAGGGCGACACAGCAAAAACAAACCAAAGGATCTACTAGGGCAACGAGAAGAAGAGAAGAAGAAGATATTTTAAAGTAGATGGAAACTAACACACAATATAATATGGTTCTACCGATCAAGCAGATCGTGTGTACGTCCACAGGAGAAGGGGGAAGCTTTATTAAAAACTTTGGGGGAGTACAATACACCTCACGCTGAGAAAATTACAAGCCCTTCGATGGCGACCAAGAACAGGGACCCTTGTGGCTAAACTTCTCTCACGAATCTCTCACCTAGATGAATTACACCCTTAGGAATTATAAATTTATTAGATTACATTGAGGCTACCCCCAAGGAGTATTTATAAACCATAGAAATCTCCTAGTCCTAAACAAACTTCATCAATACGAACAATCACTGCCTCAGAATAAAGGAAACCCGAATCTGGAAACAGATCCAGAAAAAGAAACCGCCAGACCCGATATTAGTCGCATAGGCCAGGATATTAGTCGAATAGTATCATGTATTAGTCAATTAGGCCCAAATGCTAGTCGACTACTCTGAAAAAATTCGAGAACCCCAACTCTCTGTTGGCCAATCTAGTCGACTATACAATGTATTAGTCGACTGGTAATGTGCACAGCTCATTGTGCACGTCCGTTCTTTGATCTCCGAAGTTTCATCTCCCTTCACGATGTATTCCATTAACAAATCCTAACAAGTTTTTAGGTGAACATTGATACTAGTACAATAAATTTATCCAATGGAAATATTCAAAAATTTAACAAAATGAAACTACCAAATATGTGAGAACTTTCCATTTTCATTTCATTGAACAGGTAACACTAACTTCACTTAACAAGGACAGTTTGACCAATAAAACATATCTTCACAAGACTTGACTGGTAGATAAAAACTTGAACTTCATTTCATCGAACAGGCATGCTAACTTTACCTTAAGAAGAACAAATTATATCAGTAAAGAAGATTTTCCGCCTGAGGGGCATAGGTTCATTCGTCTATAGTTCAAACTAGAGCTATACTAAAACATCAAACCATAGACTCATTCCTCTCTATCTATCTATGTATCTATAAATCTACTGATATTGTGGCACTTTTTATACCAGAAGCATTTCCTTCGATAAACTTGTCTTCTCAAGGCCTTTTTATCTGTGAAAAGGCATTCTGTTAACTCCATCTCTTCTATGCTCTTCTCTCCATCTCTTTCCTCACACGCTTCTGATTTCATTTCCCTCCAAGACTTCAGCAATTGCTGACACCACCGCCTATTGCTCTGTAACGCCCCGATCCTAAAGATACGGAGACGTTATGGCGACGCATATACGCGACGAAAATACCTCACGTATACACGCTAAGCCTAAATCAACCTGAACAAGCTATAAATCTAAACCATAATAATCATCGAATCACTGTAACAATACATATACATGATAACAGATGGATAATGATAAGGATATGGCAGTTGAAAGCGATAAAAGATAGAATCATTAAATAACAGGAATAGAATGATAGGCTAAATGTGATATACAAGAATCAAGGAATAATAGCAGAAACAGAAAATGCAAAAAATACCAGAATCAAAGGAAGAGGACCCAAGCTCCTCGCAAAGCGTACCGCCTCATCAAACACCTGCACATTAGAAACAATCGTCTAATAGCTGGAGTGCAAACCCAGGGTCGTCAGAACGCGACCATGGTGAGTGTGTGTGTAAAGGGGAAAAAGCTCGTGCAGGAGAACAATGTGCATAGATAATAGTAAGAACAACTGCAGACTAAGTAGCAAAATAAATAACTGAACAGTAACACATATGGTGACAACATGAATACAGGTAGAAGACAACTGGCACAACTGTAAATATGAAATCAATGTCAAGGCGTGTAATCTATCACATGTCACTAGGTTGACAACCAAGTCTGGTCATAAGTCTGGTTCTGGTTACAATCATGTATACAGTCATATGTCATAAGGCAGGGTAACCATTTAGGGCATAACACAATGTGTTCATTCAAGACATTCAATAAACAATCAGTAGTGTTCTATGTTATCTTTGTCACTTTCCCACCGGCGTCCCACAACATCCGACAGTTCACCCTGGAGCCCGCACATCCAGTAGAACTCATCCGAACTCCGATATGCGGGTATCATTGTTCGAATAGGGAAAGAGAACCAAATAACATACATTCAAGGTGTTATCAACATACAAGTGCGTGTGGATGCTAATAGGCACTGAGAATGTAATATCACGCTAACACCAGGTGGCACAATCAGTAAATAGCCCCACAGATTCAAGAGGTGGCCCCCACCACGTGTGTGGTGTGGCACTTTGCTCCGTGTGGCACTTTGCTCTGAGGGGAATGGATTCTAGAGGTAACCCCTACGGATTCAAGAGGTGGCCCCCACCACGTGTGTGGTGTGGCACTTTGTTCCGTGTGGCACTTAGTTCTATTCAGGATCCACCGGACGCTAGTACGATTGTGGGATACATCCTCATCATCCCGACACCAGGTGGCAAACCGCCGGACGTCGGTTTGACTGTGCTATTAACAGGTCAACAGTGCATGGGACATGGATACAGGGGGGTACAGAAGTACTAGATGTCAAGTAATAGTGATACAGTCATATGCCAAGGTCCCGTGAAAGGTGTCTAGTGTACAGTCAGTTAGGTAATGCCATCAGTCACAATCAATACCTCATGCCATTTCAATTACTGGGATGCTACAGGACGGTAACAATATCAGTACAGTAATAATCAATCAGTAATCGTATACACGGTGAACAATATCAGTAACAGTAACAGTAACAGTAACAGTAACCGTGTATACGATGAACAATAAAACTGTATACGGTGTTACAGTCAACCAAACATTTCCCGTAACTTCCAGTAATCTGAATACTAGGTTTATCAGTCAGGTGCCAGGCATGACCAGTTAAGTTCAGTGCACCAATATCCAACTGAACTCTCACCTGTGTTATCATCAAAGGATAATCAAATCTACTGATAACTGATAACCGCTATCTGGTAATTCGGAGCACAAGATTACTGATATCGACTAGGTCACTATCACAATAACTCAATCTCTGCCAACTGAATTAATCCAGTTCTAACATCATAACAAGTCCACATCAATATCAGAATGAATCATCACTTAAATCATCACCAATAAATGAATAACAAGTCAACGCATACTGAATCATATCAAAGTAAGGGAATCATCCTCAAATAACTTATGGTCTAGACTATCTACTCTTGGTACTCAACATCATCAATATATCATCTAAACAAATCCCAAATACCAACAATGTCAACCTCATCTCAATACAAGTCAGGTTCCAATATAAGGAATATAGATTCTGGATAACCTCCAACTCAAGATCAATCTAAGTCACAACTCAACTAATAGGGTCATATCTGATATGTCCTCAATACTCAACTAATAAAGTCACGTCCAACTACTGATCATCATTCAATGTAAATAGTATAAGTCCCAGGTCAATCCAAAGTCAACACAACCCACTCATGATTCCAATAGTTACATGCTCAATAAGTATCAATACAAATCAAGCAATCTGATATGATCGTTATCCCATCATATATCAATAATCAGTACTAGTCCTCTCACTCCAACAATCTATTCTGATTCCCAAGTCTTCGCAAATCACCACTCCTATTAAGATCAATCATTATATTCCAACAATTGGTAACATACTATATACATGCATCTAAGTTCTATTAGATCAAGTCATTAATACCAATATCCATCTCTTGAAGTCACATTCATCCATCAATAATCAATACACAACTCCTGGGCAAAGTTCACAATCCAAAAGATGACTATACCTGCTGACAGACCAATACTAGTCGACTAGGGGAATTAAGTAGTCGACTAGAGGAGGAGTTAGTCGACTATAAAGGTGGTCCAAGTCGACTAGGGGCAAGGCAAGTCGACTGACAGAGTAGGGCAAGTCGACTGACAGAGAAGCAGAAAGTTACACAGCTCCAGGAAACAAAGTTAGTCGACTTGACCTAGGGTGTAATCGACTAATTAAGTTATTAGTCGACTAATAAAAATGGCAAGTCGACTAACAGGTGATACAGAGGACAAACAGAGAGCAGATCCATTTCCTAGGAGGTGGGTTAGTCGACTAGAGGGCTGGGTGTAGTCGACTAATACACGGATTAGTTGACTAATATCAGGTATTAGTCGACTAATCAGGTTCTGTCTGGGCACTAAAACCTGAGATACATCCACTCTTCTTCCCATATTCTCTCCAATACACATACTCTCCAACATACATATCTACACTGATAATCTAAGCATTCATATGGTAAATAAAGGATTCCAACATCATAGACATGTACATCTCCTATTCTATGTATTCATCATGTAAGGTAAAGGGAATGACAAATCCACTACCATACTTAAAGTTCTCCACACTTATAACAATATAACACATTAAATGATCCATCACATACATAAAAACATTTACAATTACTCCAAATTAAAGAATGAGAGAAAGATGAGGAGAAACACTCACATTGGGAAATCTGGTCGTCGCCGGGCGAGTCTCCGTTACGGTCGCTGTGGTGCCGCTCTTCGCTGTTGGACTGCATAGGAGGGTAGCCAGGGTACTGGGGAAGGCCTGGCTGCAAGCTGGGGATCTCGCGCTCGCCGGAAGGGCCTGGAATTGCCGCTCGCTCGCTGCCTGCGCGCTGGATCTGGGTGGTTGCTGCTGTGCGCGTCAAGGGCCGAGTCGCTGCCGCGGTCACTGTGGTGTCGTTCCTCGCTATCGGACTGCATGGGAGGATGGCCAAGGTGCTGGAGAAGGCCACCGTGCTGGTCTCCACGACGGCCTGGCGTGGATCAGGAGAACGGCCTACTCGCTCGCTGCCTGTGCGCGCTGGATCTGGATCTGCGCCTGCTGTTGGATCTGTTGGTGCAGATCTGGACAGGGGCCTGTTGGCTGGATCCACAGCACGGAGAAGAGGGAGGTCGGCCTGCAGGGAGGACACGGCCTGGCTGTTGGCTGTCGCTGCCAACCGGAGAGGAGGAATCCGATCTGTGCGCTGGAGGATGCACACGGCCTGTCAACAAGGGAGGGGAAAAACAAGGGGCGGCTGTGGGTGATCCACGGGAGGAGCTGCTGTTGTGGGCGCTGCCGTGTGCGCTGAAGTGGAGAGTGGGGCGGCCATGGATGCAGGTGGGGGTTGTGCGGCTGTGAAGGGGGCCGGCCATGGCTGCTGATTTCCCTGTTGGTTGCGGCCAAGGAGAGGAGGGGTGCGGCTAGATGGGGATTGGTGAGATTAGGTTATTGCTAATTAGGTCTAGGTTAGGATCTAGAAGAGATTATATAGGGTGGGTTAGTTATTGGGTATTGGGTTATGGACATGCTAATGAATCGGGATCCGATAGATGATTAGGCATAGGTTCATCAATGGGTATTGGACCTAAATAGGTTGATGGGCAGGATCCAATTAGATAAATATTGGGTATAGGGTTTGTGACAACTGTTGCGGGTTGGGCTCCAAGTAGCAAATGTGCAATAGGATATATAATGGATAAGAAAATAGGTTGAATTAGGCTAAACAAAGGGAGCACCACCACCATGATTAGTACAAGTGCCAATATTAAAATAAGTAATACCAATCACAATTAATAATTGATAAACAATAATCATACTAAAAGAACAATAATAATAATAAATAACAGTAACAACATAGATATTACTAACAATGAGTAATATTATATCACATGAAAAAAATAAATAAATACATGTACACATTTAAAATACTAGTATATTTTATTCAAATACCGTACTTTAAAATAGGGATATTACATTCTACCCACCTTAATAAAAATTTCGTCCTCGAAATTCAAATAAGGTAGGGATTGGTAAAAGAATCAAAGATCAAGAGAGAACACAACAATCTTCCACGTTGCCTCGTTGGGACACAACGATTCCGCTGCGCGCTCTGATCTCTGCTACCAGCTTCAACATGGAGTAACCGATCTCAAGAGATAGAATCAGGAGGAATGGATAGGAAGGAAGGATGAAATCAAAGTGGACATCCAAATCACTCTAAATGAAGTGTTGGAATCATGGATATCAACAGGTCAAGAATGAAATTCCAAAGGGAGGACGATCAATTCCAAATGGAGTCAATATCATAATGGATAGTATATGTATATTGCAGTGAATCTATAGCTCATTTCAAGTTACCAGTAAGAACTAGGTTCTCTTTTATGTCGAACCTGGCTCTGATATCACTCTGTAATGCCCCGATCCTAAAGATACGAAGACGTTATGGCGACGCATATACGCGAGGAAAATACCCCACGTATACACGCTAAGCCTAAATTAACCTGAACAAGCTATAAATCTAAACCATAATAATCATCGAATCACTGCAACAATACATATACATGATAACAGATGGATAATGACAAGGATATGGCAGTTGAAAGCGATAAAAGATAGAATCATGAAATAACAGGAATAGAATGACAGGCTAAATGTGATATACAAGAATCAAGGAATAATAGCAGAAACAGAAAATGCAAAAATACCAGAATCAAAGGAAGAGGACCCAAGCTCCTCGCAAAGCATACCGCCTCATCAAACACCTGCACATTAGAAACAATCGTCCAATAGCTGGACGTGCAAACTCAGGGTCGTCAGAACGCGACCATGGTGAGTGTGTGTGTAAAGGGAAAAAAGCTCGTGCAGAAGAACAATGTGCATAGATAATAGTAAGAACAACTGCAGACTAAGTAGCAAAATAAATAACTGAACAGTAACACATATGGTGACAACATGAATACAGGTAGAAGACAATTGGCACAACTGTAAATATGAAATCAATGTCAAGGCGTGTAATCTATCACATGTCACTAGGTTGACAACCAAGTCTGGTCATAAGTCTGGTCCTGGTTACAATCATGTATACTGTCATATGTCATAAGGCAGGGTAACCATTCAGGGCATAACACAATGTGTTCATTCAAGACATTCAATAAACAATCAGTAGTGTTCTATGTTATCTTTGTCACTTTCCCACCGGCGTCCCACAACATCCGACAGTTCACCCTGGAGCCCGCACATCCAGTAGAACTCATCCGAACTCCGATATGCGGGTATCATTGTTCGAATAGGGAAAGAGAACCAAATAACATGCATTCAAGGTGTTATCAACATACAAGTGCGTGTGGATGCTAATAGGCACTGAGAATGTAATATCACGCTAACACCAGGTGGCACAATCAGTAAATAGCCCTACAGATTCAAGAGGTGGCCCCCACAGATTCAAGAGGTGGCCCCCACCACGTGTGTGGTGTGGCACTTTGCTCCGTGTTGCACTTTGCTCTGAGGGGAATGGATTCTAGAGGTGGCCCCCACGGATTCAAGAGGTGGCCCCCACCACGTGTGTGGTGTGACACTTTGTTCTGTGTGGCACTTAGTTCCATTCAGGATCCACCGGACGCTAGTACGATTGTGGGATACATCCTCGTCATCCCGACACCAGGCGGCAAACCGCCGGACGCCGGTTTGACTGTGCTATTAACAGGTCAACAGTGCATGGGACATGGATACGGGGGGTACAGGAGTACTAGATGTCAAGTAATAGTGATACAGTCATATGCCAAGGTCCCGTGAAAGGTGTCTAGTGTACAGTCAGTTAGGTAATGCCATCAGTCACAATCAATACCTCATGCCATTTCAATTACTGGGATGCTACGGGACGGTAACAATATCAGTACAGTAATAATCAATCAGTAATCGTATACACAGTGAACAATATCGTAACAGTAACCGTGTATACGATGAACAATAAAACTGTATACGGTGTTACAGTCAACCAAACATTTCCCGTAACTTTCAGTAATCTGAATACTAGGTTTATCAGTCAGGTGCCAGGCATGACCAGTTAAGTTCAGTGCACCAATATCCAACTAAACTCTCACCTGTGTTATCATCAAAGGATAATCAAATCTACTGATAACCGCTATCTGGTAATTCGGAGTACAAGATTACTGATATCGACTAGGTCACTATCACAATAACTCAATCTCTGCCAACTGAATTAATCCAGTTCTAACATCATAACAAGTCCACATCAATATCAGAATGAATCATCACTTAAATCATCACCAATAAATGAATAATAAGTCAACGCATACTGAATCATATCAAAGTAAGGGAATCATCCTCAAATAACTTATGGTCTAGACTATCTACTCTTGGTACTCAACATCATCAATATATCATCTAAACAAATCCCAAATACCAACAATGTCAACCTCATCTCAATACAAGTCAGGTTCCAATATAAGGAATATAGATTCTGGATAACCTCCAACTCAAGATCAATCTAAGTCACAACTCAACTAATAGGGTCATATCTGATATGTCCTCAATACTCAACTAATAAAGTCACGTCCAACTACTGATCATCATTCAATGTAAATAGTATAAGTCCCAGGTCAATCCAAAGTCAACACAACCCACTCATGATTCCAATAGTTACATGCTCAATAAGTATCAATACAAATCAAGCAATCTGATATGATCGTTATCCCATCATATATCAATAATCAGTACTAGTCCTCTCACTCCAACAATCTATTCTGATTCCCAAGTCTTCGCAAATCACCACTCCTATTAAGATCAATCATTATATCCTAACAATTGGTAACATACTATATACATGCATCTAAGTTCTATTAGATCAAGTCATTAATACCAATATCCATCTCTTGAAGTCACATTCATCCATCAATAATCAATACACAACTCCTGGCCGAAGTTCACAATCCAAAAGATGACTATACCTAGCTGACAGACCAATACTAGTCGACTAGGGGAATTAAGTAGTCGACTAGAGGAGGAGTTAGTCGACTATAAAGGTGGTCCAAGTCGACTAGGGGCAAGGCAAGTCGACTGATAGGGTAGGGCAAGTCGACTGACAGAGAAGCAGAAAGTTACACAGCTCCAGGAAACAAAGTTAGTCGACTTGACCAGGGTGTAGTCGACTAATTAAGTTATTAGTCGACTAATAAAAATGGCAAGTCGACTAACAGGTGATACAGAGGACAAACAGAGAGCAGATCCATTTCCTGGGAGGTGGGTTAGTCGACTAGAGGGCTGGGTGTAGTCGACTAATACACGGATTAGTCGACTAATATCAGGTATTAGTCGACTAATCAGGTTCTGTCTGGGCACTAAAACCTGAGATACATCCACTCTTCTTCCCATATTCTCTCCAATACACATATACTCTCCAACATACATATCTACACTGATAATCTAAGCATTCATATGGTAAATAAAGGATTCCAACATCATAGACATGTACATCTCCTATTCTATGTATTCATCATGTAAGGTAAAGGGAATGACAAATCTACTACCATACTTAAAGTTCTCCACACTCATAACAATATAACACATTAAATGATCCATCACATACATAAAAACATTTACAATTACTCCAAATTAAAGAATGAGAGAGAGATGAGGAGAAACACTCACATTGGGAAATCTGGTCGTCGCCGGGCGAGTCGCCGTTACGGTCGCTGTGGTGCCGCTCTTCGCTGTTGGACTGCATAGGAGGGTAGCCAGGGTACTGGGGAAGGCCTGGCTGCAAGCTGGGGATCTCGCGCTCGCCGGAAGGGCCTGGAATTGCCGCTCGCTCGCTGCCTACGCGCTGGATCTGGGTGGTTGCTGCTGTGCGCGTCAAGGGCCGAGTCGCTGTCGCGGTCGCTTTGGTGTCGTTCCTCGCTATCGGACTGCATGGGAGGGTGGCCAAGGTGCTGGAGAAGGCCACCGTGCTGGTCTCCAACGACGGCCTGGCGTGGATCAGGAGAACGGCCTGCTCGCTCGCTGCCTGTGCGCGCTGGATCTGGATCTGCGCCTGCTGTTGGATCTGTTGGTGCAGATCTGGACAGGGGCCTGTTGGCTGGATCCACAGCACGGAGAAGAGGGAGGTCGGCCTGCAGGGAGGACACGGCCTGGCTGTTGGCTGTCGCTGCCCACCGGAGAGGAGGGAATCCGATCTGTGCGCTGGAGGATGCACACGGCCTGTCAACAAGGGAGGGGGAAAACAAGGGGCAGCTGTGGGTGATCCACGGGAGGAGCTGCTGTTGTGGGCGCTGCCGTGTGCGCTAAAGTGGAGAGTGGGGCGGCCATGGATGCAGGTGGGGGTTGTGCGGCTGTGAAGGGGCCGGCCATGGCTGCTGATTTCCCTGTTGGTTGCGGCCAAGGAGAGGAGGGGTGCGGCTAGATGGGGATTGGTGAGATTAGGTTATTGCTAATTAGGTCTAGGTTAGGATCTAGAAGAGATTATATAGGGTGGGTTAGTTATTAGGTATTGGGTTATGGACATGCTAATGAATCGGGATCCGATAGATGATTAGGCATAGGTTCATCAATGGGTATTGGACCTAAATAGGTTGATGGGCAGGATCCAATTAGATAAATATTGGGTATAGGGTTTGTGACAACTGTTGCGGGTTGGGCTCCAAGTAGCAAATGTGCAATAGGATATATAATGGATAAGAAAATAGGTTGAATTAGGCTAAACAAAGGGAGCACCACCACCACCATGATTAGTACAAGTGCCAATATTAAAATAAGTAATACCAATCACAATTAATAATTGATAAACAATAATCATACTAAAAGAACAATAATAATAATAAATAACAGTAACAACATAGATATTACTAACAATGAGTAATATTATATCACATGAAAAAAATAAATAAATACATGTACACATTTAAAATACCAGTATATTTTATTCAAATACCGTACTTTAAAATAGGGATATTACATGCTCCCTGATGCATTCCAGCATTAATACTAGAGTAAACTCAGTAAAGAGAGGATATAATTAGTCAGTAAAAATTCATGCCTTAAGCAATCAGAACTTGAAATAATTAGCAAGTTTGATGTACACTTCAAGCATTCTAACTTATAGATATAAGCTAGGCCAAAGTACTAGAAACCATACATTTAAAAAAAATATAAGTTAAAGATGTCATATGTACAGAAATACAAATGCAAGCATTTAAGAAAACATTGTCATTCTTTCTCTCATTTCAGACACACCTTAAATTGTAAGACCATTCTATCTGTTGATAAAGATATGAATTCATCTAAACTGTCAGGACTCAAATAAATCACAGTCATGTTCCCTGCATGAAAAGTGAAGGACTCATTCTTTGTATAGAACTAAATTTGCCTAATCGCATAATGCATTACATTTTAAACACCAATTAGGATGGACAGTAATATTCAGAGAGGCACAGAGGACAGAAGAGTGTCATGGAGAGCAGGTCCAGTAATCAAATAAATAAATTCACCCATCTCCTTAATAAGACATTTCATAATTAAGTTGAACTCAAGATTTCCGATTAATGGTTAGACTAGTACACTGTTAATTTGAACCCAAAAACAATGTCCATTTTTTTGAGTAAACAAAAACAGTTTCCATTAAAATAATCATCATTGACAATTACAGGGATGTATACATATCATGATGTACTAATCTATCTCTCTAGGTCTAGAAGGCTGACAATTCTAAGGAAGTGGGTTTGGCTAGTCAGTTTCTATTGTCGGTTTCAATTATAAACTTAGCTCCACAAACTGAAAAGTGTGCAATTGTACAAGTTGTTCACTGGCTGATATGTGAGGAAAAATATATAAGAAAATATATTTTATTGAAAATACAGAAAAAAGACTATATACAAAAGTGGTTATTACAGTTCAAACATTATTCTGAAGAAAATACATAATAAATATTGCACCGCTTTGTTTTTAAATAATAAACAGCTTCAGTTTATAATAAAATACCTAGTATCTCATAAATGATAAGCGCAAAGATTAAATAAAACTCGCATATGGCTATTAACAAAGTGGAACATGTAAACGGTAGTCAATGCTCTGAACAAAGGTTGCATTCCTATTCAACTCTCTTCATCATTTGTTAAGGACTACTTCTTTCCTAAAGTTGCTAGGTAACAAGTACCAACCACAACTAATCTTTCTTTAGAATAGGATAACTTTCATAATAAAGGTTTTGCTAAAATGACAGCCTTGCATGTGAAAAAATGATTATTTTGCAGCCAACAATCCATTACAGTGTGGAATCAGGCAACAGAATAAATATTCAATAATACCATAGCATCCTAATAATGTAAAGAACATTAAGTTAACGAGGTAAGAGTGCATGTGTAATTGAGATCCTTACATAAGACTACCTGTACATTTTTCTCTTAACACATTATTCATGAACTCAGCAAAAAAAAATTACGCAATCAATGCAGTTTCTTATATCATAACCTAGTTAGAAATCAAGATGGCTGTCTATGGCCGGCTAAAACACAGTCTTTTGAAGAAAGTGGACAGTTTTATTTCGTATCTTGGCTTCATAAATTTTTTCCTTATCTTACTAACTCCATATTTCCATCACGTTTTTACCTTAACAAATCTTTCTTCTCTGACTAATTCCATAGCCTCTGTTTACACCGAAAATTAGTACATAAGACTTACCTAACACAAACTGACCCTCTCCTAAGGAGCCAGCAACTAAAGACAATTATGGAACATAGAAGAGAGCTAAAAAAGACAGCACCTAACCATGTAGAAACTTTTTCCTTCTGAAGATGATAACCTGACCACTTCAAAGCCTTTCACTTAAAAAACATACAACACGCATCAGAGTTCACCCTATATATACCCATGATTGCCTCAATTGCATATCACTCAAAACTTTTTATTCCAATTCCTAAAATGGCTAGTGGCATCCTTTTTCTTGCTCTCCTTGCCCTCACATCCTCTCTCGCAATTGCTTCTGATCCCAGTCCTCTCCAGGACTTCTGTGTCGCAGATAATATGTCCCCTGGTAATTTAACTTGCTTTCTTATACTCTCATATCTACTACAAGATGATTTTCCATTATTAGTTTATCAGCCTGCTACATAGTTGTCCCAAACTAAATAACAAAAGGTCACTATACCAGCCAGCTAGCATTCAAGACATTATGTAAATTCTCACTCACAATAGGGGCTAGAACAAAAGAACTTGTCATAGAAATCTAGTCAAGACTTGATTTACATTTCTCAACATAACAAAATATTTGAGTCGTGATGTTGTCATGATGTTATTTACTCCACATTAGCAATAATATCTCCAACTACTTTTTTGTATTGCAGTATTTGTGAATGGGCTAGTTTGCAAGGACCCAAAACTGGCAGTAGCCGATGATTTCTTCTTTCGTGGCCTTGACAAGCCAGGCAATACAAGCAACCCACTGGGATCTAAGGTCACTCTAGTAAATGCAGCTAACATAACGGGCCTCAACACCCTTGGCATCTCCTTGGCCCGAATTGACTTTGCACCCTACGGGCTCAACCCGCCTCACACCCACCCACGAGCGACCGAGATTCTAACCGTGATAGAAGGCTCGCTCTATGTCGGATTTGTGACATCCAACCCTAACAAGCTCTTCACCAAGGTTCTTCAAAAGGGTGATGTCTTTGTGTTCCCCCAAGGACTCATCCACTTTCAGTTCAATTCTGGACATACAAATACAATAGCAATCGCAGGCCTCAGTAGTCAGAACCCAGGTGTGATCACAATAGCTAATGCCGTGTTCGGATCAAATCCGCCTATTTCTGATTATGTTCTTGCCAAGGCCTTCCAAGTGGACAAGAAGACAGTGGACTGGCTCCAGGCTCAGTTCTGGATGGACAATAACTAATACCATTGCCAATCGCTGATGATTTCTACATATTTTACCTATTGTTATGTTTAAATAAGCAAACTCTGTGTGTGTGTGTGTGTGTGTGTGTGTGTGTGTGTGTGTGTGTGTTTGCATGTTGTTGGTAATAGAAGTGTTTCTGTAGTTTCATTACTCTTTAATATGAAAAGTCTGATATTTTCTTTAAACCTCAAGTCTTTTATCCGTGGTTCATACACAGAAAGGAAGGTGATCGAAATTTTTTTTCCAATTCATCAGTTATCTATGCATCGTAAAACAGATGGAAAAGAAGTTACCAGTGTGATGACAATGTGTCAAATACTCAATCAGTCCTTTTGTTGAGTTTTTTAAATCATCAGGCCGACAGTAAATGCATGCATATGCAAACAAAAACAATAACCAAACAGGTCTATCACTGCCGGTGTCAGTCTTCAGGTGAACATTGACACTAGTACAATAAACTAATCCAATGGAAATATTCAAATAATTAACATAAAGAAACTACCAAACATGTGAGACCTTTCCATTTTCATTTCATTGAACAGGCAACACTAACTTCACTTAACAAGGATAGTTTGACCAATAAAACATATCTTCACTAGACTTGACTAGTAGTTCAAAACTTGAACTTCATTTCATCGAACAAGCATACTAACTTTACCTTAAGAAGAACAAATTATATTAGTAAAAAAAGATTTTCCACCTGAGAGGCATAGGTGTTAGGATTTTGCCTTATTTTCAAGAGGAGATGATGGTTCAAGAAGATCTAATCGAGTTGAAGAAGGTGATGGCTTGAAGCAGAAGAAGAAAAGCAGATCAAGAAAAGTTAGTCGACTTATAGTCGACTAATAAAGACTAATAGTCGATTAGGCCTAAGTACTAGTCGACTAGGATAGGTACAAAGAGAAAGTAGTTTATAGTAGTCGACTATATAAACCTATTAGTCGACTAGGCCTAAGTGCTAGTCGCCTATACGGGGCATTTTCTGAAGCAGAATCAGTTTTCTTTTCAGGCGTCGGTTTTCTTTTCTGGTGGAGTGCGAATAGAACTCAGTTTTTATTCAATGAAGGATTTATTTTTAAAGATTAAAAGATCTAGAATTCTTCTAGATTAAGGAGATCAACTATTAATAGAATTGATTAAGATTCTTTAAGCATCCAAAGGCCAACATCATCTCATAATCCAAATAGGAGTTGTATTATAAAATTTTATAAATAAAGATTATAACCAAGCATTATACAACAGAGACTGATCTCAAGGAGAAAAAAGTGGAGAACAATAAGGAGATCAGAAGGAAGCCAAGAAAGAGAGAAGCATGATGAAGGTGCATAAAGATAAGATAATACTCTTATAATCTAGGTCTACATTAGAAGGAAGGTGAATATTTTTGTTGCATCAAGAGAAATGTCAAATCTCTTTGTATCATGTTTATTAATAAAGCTCTCTCTAGTTCTATCCTGATGGACATGGGCCAAGTTTGGGCCGAACCACGTTAAATCATCGTGTTCTTTTTTATTTTTCTTTTGTCTAGATATTGCTAGTTTGCTTTATAATATTTTTCTTTTGTAAGTACTGATCATATTGTCAAGTTCTGTAAACCTTGATCTGGGAAGTAATAATTGGTATTATAGCATAAAAATTTCGCAACAATAGGTTCATTCATCTATAGTTCAAACTAGAGCTATACTAAAACATCAAACCATAAACTCATTCCTCTCAATCTATCTATATATCTATAAATCTACGGATCTCGTGGCACTTTTTATGCCAGAAGCATTTCCTTTGATATACCTGTCTTCTCAATGCCTTTTTATTTTTGAAAAGGAATTCTCTTCACTCCATCTCTTCTATGTTATTCTCTCCATCTCTTTCCTCGTACGCTTCTAATTTCAGTTCCCTCCAAGACTTCTGATACTGGTGACACCGCCTCCTATCGCTCCCTGATGCATTCCAGCAATAATACTAGAGTAAACTCAGTAAAGAGAGGATCAAATTAGTCAGTACTGATTCATACCTTATGCAGTCAGAACTTGAAATAATTAGCAAGTTTGATGTATACTTCAAGCATTCTAACTTATAGAGATATATAAGCTAGGCCAAAGTACTAGAAACCATATATTAAAAAAAACTATAAGTTAAAGATGACATAAATACAGAAATACAAATGCAAGCATTTAAGAAAACATTGTCATTCTTTCTCTCATTTCAGACACACCTTAAATTGTAAGACCATTCTATCTATTGATAAGATATGAATTCATCTAAATCATCTAAACTGCCAGGCTCAAATAAATCACAATTACATGTTCCCTACATTAAAAGTGAAAGACTCATTCTTTGTATGGAACTAAATTTGTCTAATCACATACTGCATTACATTTTACACACCAATAAGGATGGAAAGAAATATTCAGAAAGGCATCAGAGGACAGAATGGGCGTCTGAGTGTTATGGACAGCAGGTCCATTAATCAAATAAAAAAATTCACCCATCTGATTAATAAGACATTTCATAATTAAGTTGAACCCAAGATTTCCTATTAATGGTTAGACTAGTACACTGTTAATTTGAACCCAAAAACAATTTCCACTTTTTTGAGTAAACAAAAACAGTTTCCATTAAAATAATCATCATTGACAATTTCAGAGATGTATACATTATCATGATGTATTAACCTATCTCTCTAGGTCTAGAAGGCTGACAATTCTCAGGATGTGGGTTTGGCTAGTCAGTTTCTATTGTCGGTTTCAATTATAAACTGTCTATGACCTGCCAAAACACCGTCTTTTAAAGAAAGTGAACAGTTTTATTATGTATCTTGGCTTCATAAATTTTCTTCCATATCTTACTAACTCCATACTTCAATCACGTTTTTTACCTTAACAAATCTTTCTTCTCTGACTAATTCCATCGCCTTCTGTTTACACCGAGAATTAGTACATAAGACTTACCTAACACAAACTGACCCTCTCCTAAGGAGCCAGCAACTAAAGATAATTATGGAACATAGAAGAGAGCTAAAAAGGACAGCACCTAACAATGTAGAAACTTCTTCCTTCTGAAGATGATAACCTGACCACTTCAAAGCATTTCACTTAAAAATCATACAACACGCATCAGAGTTCACCCTATATATACCCATGGTTGCCTCAATTGCATATCACTCAAAACTTTTTATTCCAATTCCTAAAATGGCCAGTGGCCTCCTTTTTCTTGCTCTCCTTGCCCTCACATCCTCCCTCGCAATTGCTTATGATCCCAGTCCTCTCTAGGACTTCTGTGTCGTAGATAATACATCCCCTGGTAATTTAACTTGCTTTCTTATACTGTCGTATCTCCTACAAGATGATTTTAGCCTGCTACATAGTTGTCCCATACTAAATAACAAAAGGTCACAATACCAGCCAGCTAGCATTCAAAACATTATGTAAATTCTCACTCACAATAGGGCTAGAACAAAAAAACTTGTCATAGAAATCTATTCAAGACTTTAGAATTGAAATTTCTCAACATAACAAAATATTTGGGTGGTGATGCTCTCATGATGTTATTTACTCCACAGTAGCAATAGTATATCTTTAATTACATTTTTGTATTGCAGTATTTGTAATGGGCTAGTTTGCAAGGACCCGAAACTGGCAGTTGCCGATGATTTCTTCTTCCGTGGCCTTGACAAGTCAGGCAATACAAGCAACCCACTGGGATCTAAGGTCACTCTAGTAAATGCAACTAACATAACGGGCCTCAACACCCTTGGCATCTCCTTGGCCCGAATTGACTTTGCACCCTACGGACTCAACCCGCCTCACACCCACCCACGAGCGACCGAGATTCTAACCGTGATAGAAGGCTCGCTTTATGTCGGATTTGTGACATCCAATCCTAACAAGCTCTTCACCAAGGTTCTTCAAAAGGGTGATGTCTTTGTGTTCCCCCAAGGACTCATCCACTTTCAGTTCAATTCTGGACATACGAATACAATAGCAATCGCAAGCCTCAGTAGTCAGAACCCAGGGGTGATCACAATAGCTAATGCCATGTTCGGATCAAATCCGCCTATTTCTGATTATGTTCTTGCCAAGGCCTTCCAAGTGGACAAGAAGACAGTGGACTGGCTCCAGGCTCAGTCTGGATGGACAATAACTAATTCCATTGCCAATCGCTGATGATTTCTACATATTTTACCTATTGTTATGCTTAAATAAGCAAACTCTGCCTCTGTGTGTGTGTTTGTTTGCATGTTGTTGGTAATAAAAGTGTTCCTTTAGTATCATTACTCTTTAATAAAAAAAGTTTGAAATTTTCTTTAAACCTTAAGTCTTTATCCGGGGTACATACACAGAAAGAAAGGTGACTGAAATTTTGTTTCCAATTCATCAGCTATCAGTGCATCTTAAAACAGATAGAAATGCAGCAGTTACCAGTTAGATGACTATGTGTCAAATACTCAGTCAGTCATTTTGTTGAGTTTTTTAAATCATCAAGCCAGCAGTAAATGCATGCATATGCAAACAAAAACCAAATAGGTCTATCAGTGCCAGTGTCAGTCTTGGTAATGCGCACAGCTCCTTGTGCACGTTCGCTTTTGGATCTCTGAAGTTTCGTAAACCTTCACGACGTATTCCAGTCACAAATCCTAATAATCTCCCCTTGACTCGAATACGTTCAAGTTCTAGAATAGTCATCATGCTCCATGTGCTCGCATCCACACACAATTGAATAAAACTTAACTTCATCTCTATTTCACTCCCTCTCTTTATAACCCCCTCATAGTGTTCACAACTTGATTAGGTCGAATAAATTCAAGACCAATCTGAACTTTATCACCCAACGATCTCCTTGATCCACACAGGATTTATAAGAATTTGCTCCAGCATAAGAGTAACGATCGTTACTTATTTGTTGCGCGTTTAATCCCAATCTCTCTTCAGGGCACAATTGAACATCCAAACTCGAAATTATGGTAATCTCTGATTATTTCACAACTACCGCTTTCGAAGCCGAGGATAACTGCAATCCACCAACTGTAACTTCTAAATTTCGCAACATATGTATATTGCTGACACGTTCGGCCTGAAACTTCACATGGATCTCTTTGGAGACTTTCATAAGATCACCTTCAGAACTGAAACTGAACTATTCTCCTTATAGGGCTCCAAGAGAGTTGAGATTATATCATGAATCGAGAACATAACGAACACCTTGAAGAGTAGTGATTCATCCATCATGAGACCAAAATTGAATGGTTCCTTCGCCAATCACCTTACTTGTAGTAGAATTCCCCATGAAGACTTCTCCCTCTTGAACTGAAGTGTATGAGGAGAACATTTTCCTATTAAAACTGATGTGATGTGAACATTCAGAGTCAATAATTCATCTATCTTTCTTATCAGCTGATCTGTCTGTAACAGATGGAACGTCGCACTTATCTTCATCTTCTTCAGTCAGTTTAGCGACATACATCTATCTTTGTTATCAGCTGATCTGTCTGTAATAGATGGAACGTCGCACTTACCTTCATCTTCTTCAGTCAGTTTAGCGACATACATCTGGTTGTTTCTTTTTTGAAGCCAACAATCTGCTTTAATGTGTCTCTTCTTATGACAATAGTTGCATGTCAAATTTTTATGTTTTGAGTTACCCGTGAAACTTTCATTATTGCTCTTCTCCCTTGAATAATGAACTTGCCTGGATTCATCATGATCAGACTCACTCGTCAACTGGGTGCCAAGTTTGTCTTTGTTGAGCAAATGTTTCTTGACTTCATTGACCTGATTATTGACTTGCCTCCATAGATGATAGCTTCCCAAAACCTCTTATATGGAGAAGGTAAAGAACACAGTAATAGAAGTGATTGATTCTCATCTTCTATCTTAACCTCTATCTTATCCAGATTTTTGATAATAGCGAAAAATTCTGCAATGTGAGATTTGATAGATGTACCTTCATGCATGCGGAGAAAAAAGAGACGTTATTTCAGAATCAACCGATTTCCCAACGATTTTTCGGATAGTGGTCCTGAAGTCGCTCCCACAGCGAGGATGTTGTTTTTTCTATAGAAAACTCATCCAACACTTCGTCTGTCAAGTAAAACTGAATAACCGTCAAGGCTTTCTCATACAACTCCTGCCAAGTTTCTTCCTTCATATTTTGAGGCTTTTTCTCCCTCCCAAATAATGGTTTCTTCAATCCACTTTGGTAAAGATAACGTTCATCCTAATCGGTCACTTGCTGAAATTGGTGACATCATCGAACTTCTGAATATCGAACTTGATCGCAGATATTTTCAAGTTGACCTTACTCTAATACCAATTGTTGTGAATTCAGAGATGCCCCCACGACCAGATCGACTGGGGCGGTGCAACGGAAACAAACCAAAGGATCTACTAGAGCAACGAGAAGAAGAGGAGAAGAAGATATTTCGAAGTAGATGGAAGCCAACACACAATATAAATGGTTCCACTGATCAAACATATCGTGTGTACGTCCACAGGAGAAGGGGAGAAGTTTTAATAAAAACTTTGGGGGAGTACAATACACCTCACGCTGAGAAAATTAAAAGCCCTTCGATGGCCGCCAAGAACAGCGACCCTTGTGGCTAAATTTCTCTCACAAATTTCTCACCTAAATGAATTACTCTTAGAAATTACAAATTCATTATATTACATTCGTCTGTAGTTCATTATATTACATTCATCTCACAAATCTATCACAAATTCATTATATTACATTCATCTCAACACAATATAAATAGGTTCATTCGTCTGTAGTTCAAACTAGAGCGATACTAAAACATCAAACCATAAACACATTCCTCTCTATCTATCTATAATAAATCTACTGATCTCGTGGCACTTTTTATACCAAAAGCATTTCCTTCAATATACATGTCTTCTCAAGGCCTTTTTTATCCATGAAAAGTCATTCTCTTCACTCCATCTCTTCTATGCTCTTCCCTCCATATTTTTCCTCGTACTCTTCTGATTTCAGTTCCCTCCAAGACTTTTGCAATTGCTGACACCACCTTCTATCGCTTCTTGATGCATTCCAGCAATAATACTAGAGTAAACTCAGCAAAGAGAGGATCTAATTGTCAGTACTAATTCATGCCTTAAGCAATCAGAACTTGAAATAATTTGCAAGTTTGATGTACACTTCAAGCATTCTAACTTATAGATATAAGCTAGGCCAAAGTACTAGAAACCATATATTAAAAAAAAAAACTAAAAGATGTCATATATACAGAAATACAAATGCAAGCATTTAAGAAAACATTGTCATTCTTTCTCTCATTTCAGACATACCTTAAATTGTAAGTCATTTCTAATTGTTGATAAATATATGAATTCATCTAAACTGCCAGAGCTCAAATAAATCACAATTCAAGTTCCCTGCATGAAAAGCGAGAAACTCATTCTCTGTGTAGAACTAAATTTGCCTAATCGCATATTGCATTACATTTTAAACACCAATTAGGATGGATAGTAATATTCAGAGAGGCACCAGAGGTCAGATTGGGTGTCAGAGTGTTATGGACAGCAGGTCCAGTAATCAAATAAACAAATTCACCCATCTTCTTAATAAGACATTTCATAATTTAGTTGAACTGAAGATTTCCTATTAACGGTTATACTACTATACTGTTAATTTGAACCCAAATACAATTTCCATTTTTTTGACTAAACAAAAAATGTTTTCATTAAAATAATCATCATTGACAATTACAGGGATGTGTACAATATCATGATGTAGTAATCTATCTCTCTAGGTCTAGAAGGCTGCCAATTCCACGGATGTGGGTTAGGCTAGTTAGTTTCTATTGCCGGTTTCAATTATCAACTTAGCTCCGCAAAGTGAAAAGTGTGCAATTGTACAAGTTGTTCATGTTGTGAACAGACGGCCCCCACGACCAATCGCTGGGGCAGCACAATGGATGCAACACGACAAGCAGCGAGAAGAAAAAGAGAAGAAGATATTCTAAAGTATAGAAAATCAATACACAATTTAACGTGGTTCTACCGATCAAACAGATCGTATGTACGTTCATGCGAGAAGGAGAAAAACTTTATTAAACTTTGAAGAGAATAATAAGAAATACTTACACCTCTCGCTAAGAAGATTATAAGTCATTTGATGACCGCCTAGAACAGCGAACCATTGTGGTTAAAACTTCTCACACGAATCTCATTAAAGATCATGTCCAAGGGGTTATTTATAGATCATAGGACCCTCCTAATTTTATACAAACTATATCAATATGAAGATCACCGCCTCAAAAGAAAGGAAATTCGAATTCAACTCAAAAATGAAAACAGATTCAGAGAAGAAAACAGCCAGGCCCGATATTAGTTGACTAATCATATCTATTAGTCGACTTTACATAAGTATAAGTCGACTAATCTGTCAAAAATCTGAGACCCTTACCATCTATTTGCAAGACCAGTCGACTATACAAAATATAAGTCGACTACCAAGTATAAGGCAACTTATACTATGCACAACTCCTTGTGCGCGTCCGTTCTTTGATCTCTGAAATTTTATCTACCTTCACGACGTATTCCAGTCATAATCCTAACAATTTCCCCTTGACTTGAATACGTCCAAGTTCGAGAATAGCCACTATACTCCATGTGCTCACATCAATGCACAATTAAACAACTCTTAACTTCATCTTCATCTCACTTTCCCTTCTCCATAACCCCCTCATGGGGTTCACAACTTGATTAGATCGAATAAGTTCAGGCCCGACCTGATCTTGATCACTCAACGATCTCCTTGATCCACGCAGGATTTATGAAAATTTGTTCCATCATAGAAGTAAAAATCTGGACTTTCTTGTTTTGCGTTGGCGTCGTCTAGTCACAATCTTCTTTCGAGGCAAAACTGAATATCCGAGCTCGAAACCATCATATTTTCCAATTGTTCCACAACCTCTGATCATGAAGCCAAGGATAACTGTGATCTACCAACTGTAACCTCTAAATTTCGCAACATGTAAATATCGCCGACACGTTCGGCCTGAAACTTCACATAGGCTTCTTTGAAAACTTTCATAATATCACCTTCAGAACTGAAATTGAACCCTTCTTCATGTAGGATTCCAAGAGAGATGAGATTGTATTTTGATTCAGGAACATATCGAACGCCTTGAAGAGTAGTGATGCAACCAATCATGAGAACGAAATTGGATTATTTCTTTGCCAATCATCTTGCTCGTAACAGAATTCCCCATAAAGACTTCTCCTCCTTGAACCAAAGTGTATGAGAAGAACATCTTCCTATTGGAGCCGATATCCTGTGAACATCCAGAGTCAATAATCCATCTATCTTTGTTACCTATCGATCTCTCTGTAACAGATAGAATATCACATTTTTTTTATCTCCTCCAGCCAGTTCAGTGACATTAGCATCTGATTATTTCTTCTCGCGGGTCTAACAATCAGCTCTAATGTGCTCCTTCTTGTAACACCAGTTGTACACCAAATTTTTGTGCTTTGATTTATCCATGAAACTTTCATTATTACTCCTCTTTTGAAAAGTGAACTTGCTCGGAATCATCACAATGAGACTCACCCATCAATTAGTTGTCAATTTTGTCCTTATTGAGCAGATGCTCTTTGACCTTATTGACCTTGATAGTTGATTTGCCTCCATAAATGATAGCTTTCCTAAAGCTCTTATATGAAGAAGATAAAAAATACATTAATAGACGTGTTTGATCCTCATCTTCTATCTTAACCTCTATCTTATTTAGATCATTTATAGTAGAGAAAATTTCTGCAATGTAAGACTTGATAGGTGTATCTTCCTGCATGCGGAGAAGGAAGAGACCGTGTTTTAGAATCAACTTATTCACTAATGACTTCTTTAAATGGTGGTTCTGAAGTCGCTCCCACAACGAGGATGTTGTTTTCTTCGTAGAAAACTCATCCAACACTTCGTCAGTCAAGCCAAACTGAATAGCCGTCAAACCTTTCTCATCCAACTCCTGGCAAGTTTATTCCTCTATGTCTTAAGGCTTCCCTCCCCCAATAGTGCTTTTTTCAACCCGCTCTGAATCAAGATGACGTTCATTCTAATCTGTCACCTGTTGAAATTGATGACATTATCGAACTACTGAATATCGAACTTGATTGCAGACATATTCACGAAACTTGCTCTGATGTTAATTGTTGTGAACGGACAGTCCCCATGACCAATCGCTGGGGCGGCGCAGTGGAAGTAACATATGATCGACGAATAACGAGAAGAAAAAGAGAAGAAGATATTTTAAAGTATAAAAAATCAACAATTAATTTAATGTGGTTCCACTAATCAAACAGATTGTGTGTATATTCACGGGAGAATCGGAGAAACTTTATTAAACTTTAGGAGAGTACAATAAGAAACACTTACACATCTCAGTAAGAAGATTACAAGTCCTTTGATGTCCACCTAGAACAACAAATTCTTGTAGCTAAAACTTCTCACATGAATCTCTCTTGAATTGAATATATTGAAGGTCACCCCAATGTGTTATTTATAGACCATAGGACTCTCCTAGTCCTATACAAACTCTATCAATACGAACGATCACCGCCTCAGAAGAAAGAAAGCTCGAATCCAATTTAAAACTAAAAATAAATGCAGAAAAAAACTGCCAAACCCGATATTAGTCGACTATACATAAGTATAAGTCGACTAATCTGTCATAGACCCATAAGTCGACTATACCAAATATAAGTCACTTATACTGTGCACAGCTTCTTGTGCACGTCTGTTCTTTTATCTCTGAAGTTTCATCTATCTTTACGACGCAGTCACAATCCTAACAGTTCACTCACAAATACGCGAGAAAAAATATAGAAGAAAATATATTTATTGAAAATACAGGGGAAAAAAAAGACTATATACAAAAGTGGTTATTACAGTTCAAACTTTATTCTGAAGAAAATACATAATAAATATTGCATTGCTTTGTTTTAAATAATAAACAGCTTCAGTTTATAATCAAATACCTAGTCACTCATAAATGATAAGTGCAAAGATTAAATAAAACTCGCATTTGGCTTTTAACCAAGTGGAACATGTAAACGGTTGTCAATGCTCTGAACAAAGAGGTTGCATTTCTATTCAACTCTCTTCATCATTTGTTGAAAGTTAATGTATAAGGACTGCTTCTTTCCTTAAGGAACCAGGTAACAAGCACCAACCACTACTAATCTTTCTTTAGAGTAGGATAACTTGTTGTAAGATATTACTTGTAAGATATTACCTAAACCTTTAGCCAACTTCCCCACCCATTTGCAATGTTGGCCAACACAATATCACCAGCATTTGCAATGTTGGCCATCAAATTGAAAAGTTCTCATTAAATTATGGGATTTTTCTCACATCAAAGTGCCATACCTCGAGTCTTGACTCTTGGTCCATGTGCTCGCTTCAACTCCGTGCACCATTCGTTGTGCCCATCACTCTCTTCTCACCAAGGACACCATTAAAGCATTTTGCTTCTATCAAAAACACACATAAATGAGGAATACAACTTTCTTTTTAGATGTTGATGCATGGTTAACTTTCAAGTTAATCTCAAAATATTAAAAATGTGTGGGTTTGTATTCACCCAAAGTTGGCCATAATGACATGGTCTCGTGCGCACACACCTCCTCACACTCCCCTTGATGAATTAGATTAAATCTTAGGTTGAATAATTGTATGCTAGTTTGGAAGCAAAATCAATCTTTGGTATTAAAATCTTAAAGACCGCGCCAGTTGATAAATGAGTCTGTATCGTGTATCTTCATCTCCCTCAAAATCTCAAATGACCTTTGAAGCTAAGTTCAATGCAAGATAAATTATTTGATAGATAGTTTAATACCCTTAGTGATAATTTAATAGAAAGTTAGATTATGCGATGTACGAAATTCAAATCCTGACTATGACCTTTTTTAAAAGGACAGATGTGGAAACAGATTATAAACCATACCCTTTTTTTTTTTTACATATATATGTTTGTACTTCAAAATTTCAAATCCTCCCTCTTTCAGTAGATAAGAGGAGACTTTCGAATTACATAGAAATGCAAAGACATTCTACTACAAATTTACTATGTAATGACTTGAGTTCATGACGAATGAAAGATATATGATAGAGAGTTATAGGAAAGAATAATTGTTATGATACTAATTATCTCCTATGTATGAATATTTTCTATATAGTCAATCATTTAAGACATTCTTTGACAAAAAATAAAATAAGCTAGTTACACATATCAATCTTGATGGATGATCCCTCAATATTTAGTTTGATGAGAAATTGACAAACTAGAAACCTACCTCTATAAAAGCTCTTCATGGTTTGAATGAATTAATCAATGAGTACATGGCATTAATATTCTCTACTCTTCATTCTTCCACCCTTTTTCCCATCTAAAACCCTATTCTCCTCAATTCTCATGTTACACATTCAAAGCATGCAAAAGTGTAACCATTTCTCTTGTCTTGAATGGGCCCAGTGGGTAGTTTCAACACAGGGCGAAGCCCATGTGGAGGCCTAACACCTGATCACATAATCACTAGAGGAGTAAAGGGTTGGGATGGAGTCAATGCCAAAATGTGAGGCCAAGATAGGAGGAGGTTGGTGGGCCTCCACCAGGGCCCACTTTTGTTGGGCTCATCAATGTTGCCAAACTTTTAATTGCATGCATGGAGTCCTCATTTAATCAAGAAAGTACATGTATGCATGTGATGTATTAATGAGCACAAATATATATATTCCACAAAAATATATATAGTATAGTATAATGTGCTCACTCTACAATCTACATAGCAATTCCTTGGATGAGGAGAGAAGCAATCAATGTGACTAAAATTTGACAAATCTAATAATCTATGGTGTGAATCTGTTGTGTGCGTGCACATTTAATGTTAACAATATTCATTAACAATATTAAAGTTAACATGCAAATATATGCAATGGGTTTCATGGACAGATGAATACTTAAATGACAATTAAAAGTGCATTGTGTGTGGGCATATGAGATATTTAGAAAGCAAGTGCATGTAAAATGTGAAAACATGAATGGTGAAAGTGAGGCTTAACTGCCTCAAATTTTCTTTCCTCATATATATGTTTTTACATCCCAATCACTCTTTAAAAAGTGATTTTTTTTTTTTTTGAAATAAATTAAGTGATGCTTTTGATAGTGAAATAAAGTGAGCTGTGCCTCAAAAAGGATTCTTTTTTATTTTAGTTTTAAGATGCTACACATAAATAACCAAGTCTAAGAATTAACAAATGAGGTTTTCATGTGATAAATTGTCCTAAGAAATATCAATTACATGGAAAATACACTGAAATGGATGTCACATTAAGGTCTCCTAAAGTGAGTTCCCATTCAGGAAGTCGACCTCATGGAAACTTACCCCCCGTCCCATGTAAAAAAAACCCAAGCATTAAATTACGGGCACACCTTGCACTCCCCCCACTTCCCAGGTTCCATGAACTCAAGATTTATGATTTTCCTTCCCATCTGGATTAATGGAAGCAAATAAAGCAGAGTATCTCCCCCAACTTAATTAACTTCATTGAATCTCTAAATGCGTCTCCCCCTCAACAAAGATCCCCCCCAATCAATGCTTTCCTCTAAATATTTAATCTTAAACTACCTATAAATAGGCCTCATTTTCTCTCTCAACTCACCCATAAGCCTCTCTCTTCGCTCTCTGTCTCTCTAGAGTTTACTGAATCTCAATGGCGGCCGACGTCAGCACTGGGCCCGGTGGGGATGAGAAGAAGGAGGAGCTGATGACTAGGGATTTGTTGGGCGGCGGCGGCGAGAGGGAGCTCTGGGAGAAAAAGCTCGAGCTTTTGGTACTCAAATCTCACCCTTTCTCTCTCTTTCCTTCAGGTTTTTTTTTTTTTTTTTTTTCAGATTTTGATGGGTTTTGTTAGATTTGAATTCTGCTACTGCTATGTTCGAGTTGATGGGGAAAAAAAACTGATTTTTTTTTAAAAAAAAAGTCCAACTTTTTTTTTAGCAAAAAAAAAAAAACTGATTTTTTATCCTTTTTTGCAGTCGAGGAAGTCCAGCTGCTGCTCGCAGGAGGAGGAGGACGGCGGTCCGGTGTACCGGCAGCTCCACGACCTTAACCTGCCCCCGCCGCCGTCACCGACCACGTCCTTCGCCAGCGTCTGCACGCTGGAAAAGGTCAAATTCGCCCTCGAGCGCGCGATGCGGGTCCCGAAATCGGAACCGAAATCGGACGGCTATCCTCCGTCGTCGTCGGTGAAACGGAAGGAACCGCTGACAACGGACGACCCAGATGGGGGCGGGGCCATGATGGTGACCGTCTGCCCCGGTTGCTTCCAGTACCTGCTGATATCGACGGTGGACCCCACGTGCCCCAAGTGTGACCGGCACGTGCCGATCCCCAAGAAGGCGAGGATTGATCTTAATTACTCCAGCTCCTCGTCTAATTAGGAATTCAGCGGGGTTGGAAAATGGAAATTATAATAATATATAAATTAAATATATTTTTGTGTGGTTGGAGAGGGGGGCAAGAAGAAAATAAGACAGTTATTGTATTTTGAATGTAGGAGAAAAAAGGGCAAACATTGTGTTTTTTTTGGACCCAATAACGATGTATGAAAACTTTTGTTGCCTTTGTTCTTAATTTTGATTTTTGTTTGATATAAACATCTCTGTTTGGATTTCTCCTCCTCAAATCTTTATATGTTCTTCGAATTAGATGTGATTTGCAGTATTAAAAACGAAAACAAGACTTGTTTATCCCATCAAGGAATGAATTGTCTAAAGTAGCAAATTCAGTACTCATTCTTCTCTTGCATGGTATAATGTGAGGATCGCGTGTCAAGAAGGTGATGTCATGATCTCTGGATGTGTCGCGAACCATTACTGCTGCGCAATGAGCCGCCATGCGATCTCTGCACCGTGAAACAGATGACTCGATTTAAGAATCTATTGATCCTGACCCACCTCAGACACAGAGATGACATGGTGGAGCTCCAGATGTCGAGGTTTTTGCAGGGCAACCACATAGGAGAGATGAGTGTTATAGCTAAGATGCTGGAAGTTGACCCGGTGTTAAGCACTTGGAAGAGAGAGATGAGAGATGTATAATTTTCCAACGCTGTTAAGTACATTAGAATTCACCAGAGCCACTTAGAAGAGACGTACTATCACTCAGGCATTTGAGTTGGAGACTTACTGTTACTGCTGAAAGTAAGGTTGTTTGTCCTTTGTACTATGAGAGGAACTAATTGATCATAATAGAACTTGTATTTTGGATTAAGTTTTGCGCATTCATTTCTGGTTGGTGATGCTTTCTCTTGTTATGTTCCAATGTTGGGTATAAATCAGGAAATTGCTTGTTTATAGTAAATACTAATGAGAAAGGGAATAGATTTGGAAGGAGGAGATGATCCAAAATTCAAGTTCTATTATGATCAATTAGTTCCTCTCATAGTACAAAGCACAAACAATCTTTTAGCAGGCAACACTGCGTTTCCAACTCAAATGCCTCAATAGGATCATCTCTTCTAAGTGGCTCTGGTGAATTCTAATGTACTTGCCACCATTAGAAAACTGTACATGTCTTCTAAACCGTAAGAGGAAAAGGGGAAGAGCTCGGATTTTGGCGTGCTGAAACCTCGTAGAATTCAGGACCGTAAGGGTTCAGTGGACGAGGATGCAGTCAAGAGTAAACTGGAAGATCATTTTAACGCGCAGAGAGACATCACAGAGAATGGGAGACAAAAAGCTGTTTTGAATCAAACCTTGGCATCTATAAACATGCATGAAGACTACATGCAGCAGAAGAAAAAGAAGAAAGGATCAAAGGCTGGGAAGGTTAAAAAGAGTGGGAAACTTTTGTGATGCTCCTTAAAGTAAGTTTTTTGGAGCTGCAACTGTTTTGATTCTGTAATATGTCAATTTTCGATCACAATATCATTCTTGTAGGAGTAGTTCATTGCCTTCTGACTTTAACATTTCAAGAGACTGAGGTTTTTTCCAGCATACGACCTGATCTATATATTGTACAGTATTGCTAGAATATTTTTGATGTCATGATTTAGCCTTTGTTGATGCGCAGCGAATGACTGATCGGAACTGCTCCACGCTGCATGGAATCCGAAGGATGCCTTGCTGCTCGTAACCGAATTCTTGAGCAGCGATGTCGAGCAAGACTGCGACGCCTGGATGCTTCAAGAGCTTTGTGTGCACCAAGACTCGCTCCTCCTCGCCTCTGCCCACCATCATCGGCACGTAGCCTCTCGGTGCTTCCCTGTCTTTCCTCCCCATTCTTCTTCTTCTTCTTCTTCTCAAAACTTGGGGGTGGGGCAGTTGCTGGTTGTTGTGGCTATTGATTTATATTGGTGTAAGTTTCAAGTACTGAAGAGGTTGTCCTTTAGAATAGTTGAAGTGGGCAATTCAGTTTCGTTTGACCTAATTTGTTTTGTTTCTTTTTGAGTTCTTTGATATCATGAGGTGCTGCAAAATTTGTCGGTGAGTTGCTTCTTTCACTCTCAGTGCCGCATCATTGATACGAGTACGAAAAGGTTGTCCTTTCTCATGTGGCTAAATTTGCCCCTTTCTTTTAACGGCTCGTTCTATAAAAACTTTTCCTGAATAAAAGTTGATCATGTTGTGGCCCTTTCTTAGAGCGAAAGGTTAAACAATAACATAATGGCTAATCTTGCCTTGTTTATGTGGAGTCGAGATTCTGATTGGCTGAAAAAAAAATTAAAAAGGAACTTCTCTTCTCAACACGAGTCTATTTATTTGTGGATGTGGACTCTGAATGTCACGCTACTCTCTGTCTGATGATAAGAGGAGGCGAGGATTAACTTAATAATTTTGTCCATTTAGTTAAGATAGATTATTTCCAAAGTAGTTAGAATGGATGTATATGATGCAAATTGTTTTATGCATATTTCAAATTGAAAATTCACTCCATTAGAATGCTAACACTTAGATTTTACACAATTTTGATTACTCAATGTTGGTACATGTTCTCATTAAATTATTTAATAAAAATTTCTCATTTTCTCTTTAAATGTAAAGCGCAAAATAGATTCAAAATATCGACTCAAGAAACAAAGACAACATGGGCCCTACAATCAAGTGTTTTTTTTACTTGCCCAAGCAGAATTTGCGATTTTTATTTCTGAATATTGAAACCGCCCTAATTTCTTTATTTTGTGAAGAGAATATACAAGATTTTTTTAAAAAAAAAAAGACGGCGGGTCTTTCGACTGACGTCGCCATCTTCCCGCCTCACTTGCACACCAATGAAAGGACAAAAAAAAAAAGAGAGAAGAAAAGAAAAAGGAAGAAAAAACAGAGAGGACGTTTTTTTTTTGGCAAACCCCTTTCTTCTTCTTACTCCGCTCTAAATTATTAAGGCTAGGGTTTTTACTTTTTTACTACCAAAGCCCTACTGAAATTTCTTTCTCCAATTTTTAGTATTCGAGCAATGGTAGAGAGACGCAGGAGTTCACTAACACTCGCCTCCACCAAAACCATCCTTGATTCCGTCCTCAATTCGTCGAAAGCCAAGCAGCCAAACTCGTCCTCCATCGATCGGAGCCCTCCTTTTCTCCGATTGGAGGCTGGAGTCCTTCGATTTTCTAGAGATGAAACCCTAGAAGGTGAATTGAGCGAGGGATCATTTTTGGTGGGAGCTGCTGCTTCGGTGCTTAAGTGGTTGTCGATGGTGTCTGGATCCACTGGTAAATTTTTAATTCCCTTCTCAATTTGTTTTGTTGCATTCAATTCATTTGGGGAAAACTTTGGAACTTTGTTAACAATAAGTGCTCTTAGTGTTGAGATTTGGGTCGAACAAATAGTCCCACATCAGCTAGACATTCGGATGATTTGGCTATATAAGAATTTGGGCAACTCCACTAGTCTTTTGGGATGGTGCCCAAATCCTTCAATCAATAGCGAAAAGGCACAATGGACCTGATCACCCCAATAACGCAAAAAGACGCAATAGGCCCATGTGAAGCTAATGTTTGGCTATGTTTGACTCTCGATGTTTGGCTCTCGAGAAATTTGCAGTTGGTACTTCTTTACATAAGGGCAACTTCATTTAGAATGCTAGTCTATTAGCACCTTCAAGAAAACAAAATGATTAGCTAGGTAGGCTAAACATGATAATTTCCTATCCTTTTTTTGATGTTATTGATGTCATTTACTCATACTTATTCTAGGCTAAGACTTCATGGGCCTTGAATTAAAGTGGAATTTTCAATAGATTTTGTGGTGAAAATTTTAGAATCTGCTGCAAAAGACTTCTTTCTTGAATTTGTTATAGGCTGCAATTTGGTTATGCTAGGAGAAAAACATAGATTGAATTATTACAGTTTAGTCATTCAGTAGAAATAAACATGAATCAAAACACTACTGATTGCTCTAACAGCGGTATAAAACCTCTAGTTGTTTCCAGGTTCTTGTGAAAAATGCTAGGACAAATGTAGGGAGGATTGCTAAAGCGTCTTTCTTGATCGTCCAGTTCCTGATGTAAGACAAAAAGAATGCACAAGTGAAATAAGTTCTGTTTCATGTTCTTATTACGTGATGAAAACATTTCCTTCTTTTATGTATCCATTGTATGATCGTTTACCCTTGGACCAAGGAGTAGTTTATCTGACCCCACTGTTAGGATTTAATCTCGGATTGCATGTATCTGAATAATCTTCTTCAAGGAGAGCAGGAATCTTTGAAGTCATTATTTGAACTTGAAGGGAATGACACCGTTAAGAAGGCAAATACAAATCACTCTAAACTGCATGTAGAAGTTTCACCATGGCTGAAGTTACCTAGATATGCATCACACTTGAGGATTTCTTTTGTAAAGATACCTGAGTGTGGTATGCTTGGATCCCTCATAGGAGCTTCAAAATCCGAAGAAGATGATCGACAATTTATGATTGATTCAGATGTGAATGAGTATTTTAAAATTTATAGGTTCTTTGCAAGAGGTGATATTTTCTACATTCACATAGATTGGAATTATGGATCGGAGATGTGCACTGCTTGCAGTCAGGACATCTTGAAACGATTTTCCAGTAATATAATCTACTTCAAGGTACCTTCCCTACAATTTCTGTCATATCAAGGTTTATGGGAATTCTGGAAGTTCTTATAACTTGAAAACATTTTCTTCACCAGGTTACGGCGATGGAGCCCTTGAATGAACCTATTCTTCGTGTCAGTTGCGGTCAAACAGCTCTTGTTCTTGGAGGAAGTGTTGCTTCTGCTCTTCCTCCCGATCTATTTGTAATAACTCAAATGACATGATGCCCTCACAAGCTGATACAGTGAAAACATTAGCTTCCATTCTTGCCTCTACATTATGCCCCTCATCTCTATCATCAAAGTTCAGAGTATCTGTGTTCTTATGCGGTCCTTCAGGTTCATTTAATATTCAATTTCAAGCTTTTAGACCATTAATTTAATGGATGCCTCTCTTAATTGTTAAGTGCACCTGGCTGGTGCCATTGCAGGGTGTGGTAAACGAACTGCTGTTAAATATGTTGCTCGTCGTTTAGGCCTGCATATCGTGGAATTTAGTTGTCATGACCTTATATCATCATCGGAGAGGAAAACATCCGCTGCACTGGTAAATACCTTCAAAGCAGCTCAGAGGTGAGCAATATATATCTCTTCACTTGTAAGCGAATGCATTTTTTTTTTGTTTATTATTGCATTCTTATTGTGCCACCCCTACGGTGATTTATTGCAACAATGACCTTGGATTCTTCCATATCATGCAATTTAACAATTTTATATAATCTAATACATCATCAAACCAAGATATCAATATTTTCTTGTTGAAGGGTGAATTAACTACCTAAGGATAATGTGTATAATGATTTTTTGTTGTTGGATATATTCATGAAATTTGATGGGCTTAGTTTGGTGGTTGAGTTTTGAGAGAATTTTGATGCTTTCGTTAGTTGAATATATTCAAGAATACAATTATAGCACAAAGGTATGGCCTTTGTGTGTAATGATTGTTCCACTCATTTACATTTTAGTTTTAATAAGTGAACATATGCAACAGCTATATCAATATGGCACTGTGAAATGTGGTTGTTGTCATGGAAAAGATTCTCATTCATTTGCATGTATGGGACATTATGATCTATGGTTGATTGTCACTTCTTTATGAAAAACATCACATCAAGTAAGTTCACCTACCAATCCCTAGCTTTTGAATATGGCAGATGGCTACCTTTCCCAAGGCTCCTTGATCATTTCCTGTTGAAATTAATTAACTAGCTTTAATAATCATTTACGTTGCATTTCTGATAATAGTCTGTTGAATCCACTGAACATATAAACTTAATAATGAATTCAAGTTTTTAGTCTTTCTATATAGGTTTCTTTGCTATTTGTCAAACAGATATGTATTGAATTGGATTATGCAAATGCTTCTAAGTAGGGATCATGCAGGATTACATATATTACTATTGAATTTAAAAATAATCATCAAATATTTATGGTAAAGCATATTGATTAACGTGAATGATGCCAGGTTGATGAAATAACATATGCACAGCCATCAGGACGAATAAACATCTTACTTCTATCATACATTCAACGACCATGGATAGCCATAAGGAGAATTATGCATATGCATATGTTGGGTACTAGTTAATAGGGGGTTGCAATGCAATATTTCTTCATGAATGCTTCAACTGCTGGTGGAAAAGCTCCTTACCATCACCATTTATAGTAGATTACTGAAACTTTGTCTTTCATGTTCCCAAAGAAGGATGCTAATTAATTTGGAAACTTAAGTTGACCATGTAATAATGTTGCTTGGCTAAGTGGGGCTTCCAATGATGTCCATTTCCTCCTACCAAACTATGTGGCATGGACAGTTCCGTTGCAATGCCACATCCTTATTTAGAGGGGTGTTCTTATTATAAAATACATATAAAGTATCTCATTATATCTAGGTGGCTAAATTACTGCAAATAGCACCCAAGAGCTGGTGGATCTCAGTTGCATCTATCACATTTTTTTCTTCCAAATTACTCCTATTCCAAGAATGTATTGTCTTGCATGAAGACTCCATTTTGCACCCAACATCCTTGTGTGTTTGTGCACCCAGCTATTCAATTTTTTTGCCGGCACGTGATAGCACCAGTGAAACCCACTGTGTGTAATTTTAGGACACCGTACTCAAGTCCTACTTAATCAGATGGAAGAAATGTGTGCCTAAGGCTAAGAATACACGGAGTACTTGCTGCTTAAGATGGAAATTTTACTGTGGAGGTGTTGTGGGAGGGTGCTCTCTCTATATATTGGCCTCTTAATTGCAATGCAATTCAATAGAATGAGGACTTTTCTTTCCTTTAGGAAACAATTACTTACCGAAAGGATTTAACATCATCCTGCATCTTCTCATTGTCTTCCCTAAAAGATTATCTTAAATTTTCTAAGGTAAATTGTGTGAAACACCTATGTACTAAGAGGGGTGTTGTATCAAACCCCTGAACTATGAAAACTTGCACATTGACCCCCCTAAAAAATAACATTGTTAACTTTTTCATTAAAAAAGACCGTGCAAAGCATGTGGACCTTTAATTTGTTTAGAAAAAACACCACAACTTCCTCCTCCTCCTCCACCACCGCCGCCTCCACCTCTGCCTCCGCCTCCACCATCACCGTCGCCTCTTCCTACCCAAACCAACCACTACCTTCTTCTCTACTTCCCTTTTCTTCTCCCTCCATCATCGCCTCTAACGCCTCTTCCTCCTAAAATCCATTACCATCATCATCTCCACCACTATCTTCTCCTAAAACCCATCACCTTTTACTTTTCAAACCCACCACCACCACCACCTCCTCCTCTTCCACCACCTTGTGCTCAAACACACCACCACCATTACCTCCTCCTTTAACTCCTCCTCCTCAAATTCACCACCACCACCCCTCCCTCCTCCTCCTCCACCACCACAAACAATAAAAAATCCCTTCTTAATGTGGACCCGAATTAAGTTTGACACCTCTCCTCCTCTCCTCAATGTCCTCATCCCCCCTTTCCATCATCACCACCACCTCATCCTTCTCTCTACTATTTAGGGTTTGTTAGAAAGAAGACAATTAGGAAAAATTGGAGATTAATAATATTTAATTAGAAAATGAGTTAATGAAGTTGTAATTAGGGGGATTAAGTGGGTTACGTGTTTTGCACGTGATTGACTTGCACGGAAAAGTTAACGATGTTAGAGTTTAGGAGGTCAATGTGCAAGTTTTATAGTTTAGGGGCTTTGATGCAACACCTTAATAGTAGAGGGGTGTTTCGCACAATTTACCTAATTTTCTTAAGAATCTTAATGAACTATGGGATTCCTTGGTACTTTATTGAGAGCTGAGAGGCCCAAAGAGCTGATTTGCTATCTTGTTCGCTCAAAGGTGTTTCAAAGCTTCATCATGAGGTATATGGTTTTTATTTTCTCAATATTTGAGGTTTAAATTGTCCATATAGGTAATATAGTTCTTGTATGCAACGACTTAGTAAAAGATATGACTGGGCAGACATCGGGTTTTTTGCCTAGGGATATACATGCTTTAGTCGCTGATACTAGTGCCAGTTTTGTACATAGAATCCTCAATGACAAAGATAGAGTTGGACCCAGAGAGCATGGTGAGAAAAGTACTGCTGGATTTCTGTCAGTTCTGGATGATATAAAGTCTCAAAAATATACCACCGAGCACCTGGGGAAGGAAGATTTTTCCAATGCTTTGGAACGATCAAAGAAAAGGAATGCTTCTGCGTTGGGTACGCCAAAAGTGAGTCAATTTAGTTAAGATAGCATGTGTTAATTTTTTTTCTTTATGATTTCCAAAGCTAGTTAAAACAATATACAGTTGATTAATTATATTAGTGGCAGTGTTTTATACAGAATCCTGATAGACGGGATATTTGAGTTTGAAATGCTATGCTTTCGGTGCCAAATGTAAAATGGGAAGACGTTGGTGGGCTTGAGGAAGTGAAGAAGTCAATTTGGATACTGTTCAGTTAACTCTTCATGTAAACTACATGTGGTGAAAGCCAGTTTGATCATCATGTTTTATTGAGTTTTACTTATTCTTCATCTATGAGATTTTGGGACTTATACAACTTATCTCTCTGTTAGATGTCTATAATAAATATCATATGTTAAGATGGTTGAATATAAAAATCATATAGTAATATGGCGGAATACTATTTTTATATGTAATTCTTATGTGAACTTATAAATGACACGCATTTGATTCATTTAGAAGAAATGACCTTTATCATTATTTTAAAATCTCAATTCTATGGTCAATTTCATTGATAATGCAACAAAAACAGTAGGTAAATCATTTACTGCTTTGTTGATATGTCTTTAATGAATAAATCAAATCATAATCTTAGACCTTTTCTCTAAATCTATTAGCCACCCTATAAAGATCTTAGCCACCTTATGAAATCTCTAACCACCCTAAAAGTCATCAATAGTCACCCAACGGAGATCTTAGCCACTCTATGAAGTAGCCACCCTATGAAGATCTTAACCACACTATGAAGATTAAAGCCACCCTATGATTTTGATATATGTGCAGTGTGAAGTGATGAAGGGGTTTGAAAGTTTTGCCTATAAATAGCACCACATTGCATGAGATTTCATGAGTAAGAAAGTGAGAAGAGAGAGTTGCTAAATATTGTATTGTCTTCTCCTTTCTCTTGCCATTTATCTTCCTTTTGTTAAGCTCTAGTGAGTTGGATTTCATTGGGCTTGGGTGAGTGAGATTTGAGTTGAAATCTCTTGTATTCTCCCCTTTTGATTAGTGGATTCCTCTTACTGTTTTCTCCCGTGAACGTAGGTCACATTGACCGAACCACATTAAATACTGGTGTGTTATTCTCTTTGTTTCTATTAACTTATATTGCTATCTGTCTCTCTTTATACTTGTCATCTCTTGCATTAGAAGCCTACTGCCACAACAAACTGGTATCAGAGCTAGTGTTATTTTTTTTGGGTTTCGAGATGGCTTCGACAAAGTACAAAATGGAGAAATTCGACGGAAGAAATAGCTTCAGTTTGTGGAGAGTCAAAATACGGGCTCTCTTAGTGCAATAAGGCTTGTTGAAAGTCTTGTCCAGTAAGGACAAGTTGCCAGAATCCATGTCCGATGCCGAAAAAGAAGAACTGGAGATGAAGGCGCACAGTGCCATACAACTTTGTCTAGCCGATGAAGTTTTGCAGGAGGTTGCCGATGAAGATACCGCCGCCGGTTTATGGCTCAAATTAGAAAGCTTGTATATGACAAAATCTCTGACAAACAAGCTCTACTTGAAGCAGCGCCTCTTCACCCTTCGCGTGAAGGAAGGTACGCCAATTAAAGGCCATTTAGATGAGCTCTAAAATTCTCATGGATTTAAAAAATATTAATGTTAGAATAGATGAAGAAGATCAAGCTCTCATCTTATTATGCTTATTATCTCCTTCCTTTGAAAATTTTGTTAATAGTATGTTCTATGGTAGAGATATTGGCCCAGAGGCCCTTCACTTTAGTTTTGATGTTGATTAACTTATGTAGTTATAGTTTACTAATAATCTTGTGATATTTAGTTTCAGATATTTGATCAAGATATTAGTAGGTGTTTATCTTCAATAAAGGAGTTTTGGAGCTATCACATGGTGATTCAAGAGCTCGCGCGTTAAGATCGCATCTAGCACTCGGTAGAGGCAAGCTCGTCGGATCGTGTTTGGATCGAGTCGACTTGGAGAAAGAGTTCTACAAGAAGACTTCAGTTTGTATTTAATTTAAGATTGTTTAGACCTTGTGTAAAGATTAGATAGTGTTGATATGCTCAAGTTCACACACACAAAAGTTTTAAGTTTATTGGTTTTCGGTTTAACTGGTTTTAGATTTCATATCAAAAATATAGATATATATATCTTTATATGTATATTGGATTCTAACCATATATAATATGCTTCAAAGTTGTTTCAATATCATGTTTTTGTATTTACTTGAGTTTTAGAGAAAACGGTTTTCCATTTCAAAAATTCAAGTTTTGAAAAATATAGATTTTGTGTATAAGGCAAATTTTAATATCACAAAAATGGTTCAAATAGTTTGTAATATGTATTGAATTTGACTCACACATATTTGTATTTCAAATATCTTAAAAGAACTTATTTTTTTGAAATTTATGTGATTTAACTGGAGGTCAAAAGACAAGTTTTTAAATTCTATAAGACCCAGCCAGATTGCTCTGGCGGTCGACCGGACCAAGAGCCGGTCGACCGATGTATACGAGGACGTGCACATGGCCAGTCACTTCGGCCGGTCGACCGCGCGGTCGACCGACTGAACGCACGCCACTTTCGGGTGGGGGCCGGTCGACCGGGTGGTCGACCATTGGCGGTCGACCGGAGGTACAACGGTCATAAAAATAACTGTTGGCCGGTTGACCGGAAGGGCAGTTTTGCCCTTTCCTATTGCCAACGGGCAGATTTTTTGGAGGGTTATAAATAGCCCCCTCCTTGGCTGATTTTAATAAGTTTTTCAAGAGCAAAAATTTTCATCTTCTTAAGTGTTTTAGCAACAAGTTTTAAAAGAGTTTTGGGTTTAAAAGATCTATCTTTTTTTATTTTCAAGAGTTGAAAAATTCAAAAAAAATAAAGTATTTGGGATATTGGTTTAGATCTTAATTTCTATCTTATTCTATTAGTTTTCTCAAGTATTTTTCTTTGTGTTTAGATTTTCAAACACCTTGATTTTCTCACACTTGAGCTATCTATCTATCCTATCTATTAGGATCATTATCTTGTGAGGAAAATTGGTTTGTGGTCTTTGAGATCATCAAGAGTTGTAACCCTTTCCTTTGCTTTGGCTTTGAGCCTTTCCTTATGAGCGTAGAGGAGGTGCAATTGGGTTTGTTGGTATCCCTCTAAGTGTAGAGGTGATTGTGGTTATTTTGATTTTGAGCCTTGTTCCTCTAGTGAGAGGTATTTGTGTTGGCTAAGTGCCTTATCCCTCAAGTGTGATGTGATTATTGTTTGGCTAAGTGCCCATCCCTCTAAGTGTAGAGGTGATTATTGTTGTATCTTACCTCTTGTGTAGAGGTTGAGTTTGTTGGAGAGAGGAGTTGTGTACTTCTAATTGTATTTGTCCAAATTCTCAGTGGAAGTTCCCTATGTGGGAAGTCCTGTGTGGACGATATAGTGAAAATTCTTCTGTGTGAAGGCGGGGATGTAGAGCAGTGGTTCGAACCTCGAAACATATCTTGTTGTTTGCGATTGATCCACTATCTCTATACTCTCTCTTATTTATTTTGCATTAATTCACATTGTTCATATCATTCATATATGCTTGGTTGGTTTGTGTGCTATACTTGTGTTCAACTAAGAGAGCTTTACATAGCACCTCAACTCTTATTTAGAGGAATTTAGAGGAGATAGTCCAGAGCCCTTCACCGGGAATTCGGCTACACTCTGTGATTACACTAAGTGTGTTGCAATTTAGTTTTTAATTTCGCATTATTTGTCATTAGATTAGTCATACACCTATTCACCCCCTCTAGGTGTACTTACAAGAGATACACTCTCTTTAGAAGATGTCAAATCAGCCTTACATTCTAAGGAGTTAAGGCAAAAAGTGTCAGTTATAGGAAGTGAGGATCAAGCTGAAGGCTTGTTTGTCCATGGTCGTACAAAGAAGGGTCGAGAAAAATCTAGATCTAAATCTAGGTTAAGAAAAAATGTTGAGTGTCACTATTGTTATAAGTTTGGACACTATAAAAAAGATTATTTTAAGCTCAAAGAAAAAGAAAATGGAAGGAGGAAATCTCAAGATAAGAAATCTTCGGTTGTTAGTGTTGCAGAAGAAGCCTCCACATCACATGAGGTTCTTTCAGTTACCGTCTTTGATGCCCGTTCACGAGATGAGTGGGTCCTTGATTCAGGTTGTTCTTATCATATATGTCCCCACAGGGACTGGTTGTGACCTACCAGTCAATTGATGGTGGTAATGTCTTAATGAGAAATAACATGCCCTACAAGACAATTGGTATTGGGTCAATCAAGATTAGGATGCATGACGGTATTATTAGAATATTCAGTAATGTTCGGCATGTGCCAGATTTGAAGAAAAATTTAATTTCTTTGGGCACCCTTGACTCTAACGGCTATAAGTTTTCAGCTGAAGGTAGAGTTTTGAGAGTTAGTAAAGGCTCTCTTGTTGTGATGAAAGGAAAGAAGGTGGATACCCTTTATATCCTTCAAGGTAGCACGGTGACAGGTGATGTCGCGGTGTCAATGTCAGAAGACCCAGACTTAAATACCACTCGTTTGTGGCATATGCGGTTAAGGCATATGAGTGAGAGAGGACTATATGTGTTGAGTAAGCAAGGTCTGCTTTGTGGTCAGAAATAGGAAAGCTTGACTTTTGTGAACATTGTGTTTTTGGCAAGCAGCACAGAGTTTCTTTTGGTACAGGTGTTCACTGGACTAAAAATACCTTAGACTACATCCATTTAGATGTTTGGGGTCCCTTTCAGGTTCCATCAAAAGGTGGAGCTAGTTATCTTCTAACTTTAATTGATGATTATTTCAGAAAAATTTGGGTGTATCCTCTCAAGCATAAGAGCGATGTGTTTGCTACCTTCAAGCAGTAGAAGGTTATGATCGAAAAGCAAACAAGAAAGACAGTGAAGCGTCTCAGGACCGACAATGGAATGGAGTTCTGTTTCACGGAGTTTGATCAATTCTGCAAAAATGAAGGAATTGTACGGCATCCTACAGTTCGGTACACACCACAACAGAATGAAGTTGCAGAAAGGATGAACAGGGCACTGTTGGAGAGAGCTTGGTGTATGCTCTCTAATGCTGGTTTGTCAAAATGCTTTTAGGCCGAAGCAGTAAATAAAGCTTGCTATTTGGTAAATCGGTCTCCCTTTACAGTTATTAATTTTAAGACTCCTGAAGAGGTATGGTCTGGTACCCTTGCTAATTACTCTCATTTACGAGCATTTGGTTGCCCTGCTTATTTTCATGTAAATGATGGTAAGCTTGAACCTAAGGCAAAGAAAGTTATATTTCTTGGTTATGCTACTGGGGTGAAGGGATACAAGTTGTGGTGTCCTGATCCTAAGTCACCTAAATTTGTTATTAGTAGGGATGTTACTTTTGATGAAAATTATATGCTTCAACCGAGAAAGGAGTCTGTTGTTGACATTACAGGTTCAGGAGAGGAAGAAAGTAAGCAGGTGGAGCTTAAGAGCAAAGTTCCAGAAGGAGTACAGGAGAGCACTCGCGTTGAATCAGTCAGTGATGCTCAAGGTTCAACTTCGGGTGATGATGCACTGCAAGAGCAACAGTACAGTATTGCCACCGGGAGAGTAAGAAGGCAGATTTGTCTACCTAAGCGATACGCCTATGCAGATATGGTCGCTTATGCTCTAAGTGTGGCAGAATCTATTGAGATTTTGGAGCCTTCCACCTACAATGAGGCTATCAGTTCTGATGAAGCTGCAGAATGGACTGTTGCTATGACTGAAGAGATGGAATCTCTTCACAAGAACCAAACATGGGAGTTAGTGAAGCCTCCCAGGGGACAGAAAATTATTGGCTGCAAATGGGTCTTTAAGAAGAAAGAAGGAATTCCAGGTGTTGAGTCTGTAAGATACAAAGCACGCTTAGTAGCCAAAGGCTACAGTCAAACAGAGAGTGTCAACTTTGATGAAGTATTCTCTCCAGTTGTGAAGCACACCTCTATTCGCGTGTTGCTAGCCATGGTTGCTTGGTTTGATTTAGAGCTCGAGCAACTTGATGTGAAAACAGCCTTTCTTCATGGCGAGCTTGAAGAGTAAATCTTTATGCATCAACCAGAAGGATTTGTTATTGAAGGCAAAGAAGACCATGTGTGCAGCTTAAAGAAATCTTTTTGTGGTTTGAAGCAGTCACCTAGGCAATGGTATTTGAGCATGACTACTTTAGGAGTAAATATGATAGTTATGTTTATCGTCGGAAGCTTAATGATGGTTCTTTTGTATATTTGCTTTTATATGTTGATGACATGTTGATTGCAGCTAAAGACATGTCTGAAGTTGATAAGTTGAAAGCTCAACTCAAATAAGAATTTGAGATGAAAGATTTGGGAGTAATGAAGAAGATTTTGGGAATGAAAATTCACAGGAATAGGTAAGAAGGAAAATTGTTTCTATCTCAGAAGAAATACATCAAGAAGGTATTGGAGAGATTTGGCATGCTTGATGTCAAACTTGTGAAAACTCCATTTGCTGCTCATTTTTGACTTTCAGCAGATTTGTCTCCTCAAACTGATGAGGAAGAGAAGTATATGTCTCATGTTCTCTATGCCAGTGCAGTTGGAAGCATTATGTATGCTATGGTGTGCACTCGACCGGACATTTCACATGCAGTCAGTGTCATAAGTCGATACATGGACATGCCAGGAATAGGCCATTGGCAGGCAGTGAAATGGATTTTGCGATATTTAAAAAGATCTACTAATATTGGTCTATGTTTTGATAGGGGAACTAATTCTGATTGCAAAATTGTAAGATATTCGGATTCAGATTTTGCAGGTGATTTGGATAGAAGATCTCTGATAGGTTATGCTTCCACTCTTTCAGGTAGTGTCATTAGTTGGAAGGCGACTTTACAGTCGACAGTTCCTTTGTCTACTACGGAGGCAGAGTATATGGCAGTTACAGAGGCAGTGAAAGAAGCTATTTGGTTAAGAGGCTTGGTTTAAGATCTCGGTTTACACCAAGAAGTAACTACGGTTTTTTGTGACAGCCAGAGTGCTATACGTCTGACGAAGCACCAGATGTATCATGAGAGAAGCAAACACATTGATGTCAGGTATCACTTTATTCGAGAAATTGAAGTCATCAAAGTTAAGAAATTGATACTGCAGATAATCCAGCAGATATGATGACAAAGCTTGTACCTTCGCGCAAGTTCGAGTACTGTCTTGAATTGCTTGGTGTTCAAAGTGGTGAACGTTGAGCCCGTCGAGGTTAGAGAAGACAGCAAGAATCCAAAGGACGCTTGATACAGTTCAAGTTAAGGTGGAGAGATTTGTTATTCATTCAAGAAAAGTGGAGATTTGTTGATATGTCTTTAATGAATAAACCAAATCATAATCTTAGACCTTTTCTCTAAATCTATTAGCCACCCTATGAAGATCTTATCCACCCTATGAAATCTCTAGCCACCCTAAAAGTCATCAATAACCACCCTATGAAGATCTTAGCCACACTATGAAGATCATAGCCACCCTATAATTTTGATGTATGTGTAGGGTGAAGTGATGAAGGAGTTTGAAAGTTTTGCCTACAAATAGGCACCACATTGCATGAGATTTCATAAGGAAGTGAGAAGAGAGAGTTGCTAAATATTGTATTGTCCTCTCTTTTCTCTTTCCATTCATCTTCCTTTTATTAAGCTCTAATGAGTTGGATTTCATTGGGTCTGAGTGAGTGAGATTTGAGTTATAATCTCTTGTATTCTCCCCTTTTGGTTAGTGGATTTCTCTTGCTGTCTTCTCTCGTGGACGAAGGTCACATTGACCGAACCACGTTAAATACTGGTGTGTTATTCTCTTTATTTTTATTAGCTTATATTGTTATTTGTCTCTCTTTATACTTGTCATCTCTTGCATTAGAAGCCCACTGCCACAACAGCATCTCATGAATTGCATCGAACATTCAATACGTCGTATACAATGGTATGGTGGTTTTTCAGTGATACTGTGCACTTGATGAGATGAAGCTATGTTTACCATCTGTATTTTTGCCATGGTTAGTAATGTAAATATATATTTAAGAAAAATCATAGAACTAGGAGTTCACAAGTGATTATCTATATTCTGAATGTTTTCTTGAAAAAGGAAAGGGTGAACGTGCAGGGTTTGTTTCTTGCAAGATATAAGCAGTTGTCATGATGCAAGAGAATAAATTTATAGGCTCATAGCTGGGAGATTGGCTGTTTTGTAAATTCATTTGAAAGCTAGAGATGTGGGTTGTAATAGAGGATCTTGCTTTCATGTCTCTTAAGGAAATGACAAAGAGGACAATGGAAGCAAGTATTTGATTATGATCTTTCATATTTCTGCACCAGAGTAGGATGATGTTGCGTGCACCTTTAGCTTGTTCTTTGTGGAGGAAAGGACTACCCGACTATCCGTTATGAAATCTTATTTTCTTATGGACCATTGGCAATTTGGTAATCATTAGAAGCTTTTGTCCATTTACTATAGAATGGGAGTATACACCTGCTAGTTTGGTGGGTAATCAATAATTGGGAGTTAAGAATCATTTAGATCATTTATGTGGGTCATAAATATGCATCACATGGCTCTATTGCACCATCTGTCAGACTTATTGTTTTCCTCAAGTATGTAACGGACATGATATGTTTCATATATTGCCATTATTTTCTCTGTAGTTCATCAGGACCCATGGGTTGCAGTTGAATTCAGCTTGCAAGTCTGGCGTGGCTTTTAGGACAACTTAATTTGTCTGTCTTGTTCATCTACATCTGTTTGTTGTATCCATGCAGTTGCCTCTCCTGCATAAGGATTTATTTTCATCTGGTTTACGCAAGAGGGCAGGTGTTCTTCTTTATGGTCCTCCTGGTACAGGGAAGGTTAGTATATGAATATATTCCGTATGGTTCAATTATTAGGCTTACGCTGAACCTCTTTGTTCTTAAATATGTTGATGCAATTTCCATTTTTATTTATTTATTTATTTATTTGGCAAAATGAGAATCTGATCGATAACTTGATTGAAATCTGTTTCCCAAAATTTCAGACCTTGGCAAAAGCTGTTGCAACAGAATGTTCCTTAAATTTTCTGAGTGTAAAGGGACTTGAGTTGATTAATATGTATGTTGGAGAATCAGAGAAAAACCTTCAGGATATCTTCCAGAAGGTATGTGTTTTCATGAAACTGAGAAATTACTTTCAATTTTATTGTTTCAGTTAGATTATATCATATGTTTCTTTTTAAAGGCAAGATCTGCTCGCCCATGTGAAATTTTCTTTGATGAGCTTGATTCACTTGCTCCTGCATGAGGAGCTTCTGGCGATTCCGGTGGTGTAATGGACAGAGTTGTTTCTCGGGCGAGCTTGCTGAAAATTGTTAGCTATAACTTTGGGCAATAGCATTCTTGCTAGTATGTCCCACGCCTTTTTTATTCTTTGCAGATGCTTGCAGAAATTGATGGTCTAAATGAATCCACCCAGGTTCTTATCATGAGTTAGCAATTGCTTTCTATCATACTTTTAAGTACTGAGTTCAATGTCTTCATTCCTCCGTTTCTCCCTACTTTCCCGGGTCTCTTTATTATAGGTGCAAGCAATAGACCTGATCTTATTGATCCAAGCACTGTTTCGCCCAGGCCGTTTCGATAAGCTTCTATATTTGGTGTAAACAGCTATGCATCTTATAGGGAAAGGTTAGTTCTCATTGCAAAATTCTTGTAATTATTTTGGGTTATGTTACTTTGTTCAAAAAATTTCACCCCTATGCAGGGTTCTTGCAGCACTCACCAGAAAATTCAAACTACATGAAAATGTTTCTCTTTTCTCCATAGCTAAGAAATGCCCACCAAGTTTTACTGGTGCAGACATGTATGCTTTATGTGCGGATGCTTGGTTTCATTCTGCAAAGCGCAAGGTGATTATAACTGCTTATTAGTTGGTTTTTCTCAAAAAATACTAAAAAACGGCACCTGCAGTTGGACAAATCTGATAATAGTTTCATTTCTAGTTTTGGTTGTTATTACCAAAATATCTTTCCTACTGTGATCCTTAGAGGACTAGTACTCAGCATTGTAAAGAACCAGCTTTAACGTTATCCTTAGAGGACTATTACTTAATATTTGTGGAGGACCTGTTTTCATTTGTCTGGGCACACAAGGAAGCATACTCCAATGTTTGGTTTCTATTTCAACTATCATAAGACACTCTCCTAGTATATCCTGACTGAATTAGTAACCTATTTATTTGTCTTTAGAGAATCTTGTTTCTAGTAGATGGTGGAACCTTTTTCATATAGGGGTTGTTTGGATTCAAGGAAGAGGGCTGAAGTGAGGAAGTGGAAATTAGTTTTTTTTTCCTTTTAGAAAATGAGGATATGTGTGTATCTTTTATGGTGTTTGGTTGGTAGTTGGAATGTAGAAGTGGATAAGTATATTGTGTTTTCTGGTGTTTGGTTAGTAATGTGGAAGTGAAAGTGAAAAAGTTGACCACAAAGTTGACTGTAAAATAATATTAAAATAAAAATTAATTATGAAAAAATTAGACTGGAATTAGAATGCAAGTGAGATTTACATGACCACAAAATTAACTGTTTTGAGCTACAATTTATTACAAACGAGATTTACATGATTACAAAATTAACTGTAGCACCTTGGAAGTGAGTAAATGGTTGTGTATAAAGAAAAAGAGAAAAGAAAAAGGGGTTTTCTCATTATTCTTTTCCGGTGTTTGGATAGACAGCGAAAGTGGGAAATGACACTTCTCCACTTCCTCACTTCCGCCCACTTCCGTGAATCCAAAAGAGCCCCATAATACACAAACTTGTTTGCCATGGAGAAACTACCGCGTTTACGTTTAGCCTATTTATGGGAAGCCATCATATCCTTGGTCCAAATTTGTGTGGGCGCAGAGAAATCTAGGTCTGAAAAGTCCTTGTGTGATTGCACTGTGGTTGTCCAGAAACATACGATTCAGCTGCATAATGCCATACTAGAACAGTACTTTCTTTTTGACTGGTGCGCCGGATGGTGAACTCATATTAACACCTGCGTCTCTGTCTGTTCCTTGAATAAGAATATCTGGATTAGGTGATCTATGCTGTCTCTATTTGAATTGGTTGAAACCACTTTAAACAAACCTTTGTTCCAATTTTCAGTTTCAGTGCAAGATCACACTTGTGAGGCAGTCAAAGTGGAAAATCATGGAAAATACATTCTAAATATCATTAGGTTCATTATTACTGAATTAATACACCTTCCCCCAAGTTTAATTGGATTAACCTTATGCTTCGTGAGGACAGAAGAATGGTTGGATCAAATTAGGAACGAGTGGATTATGGCTAACATAGTTTATCCATCTGCTTAATGTAGCTTTTTGGGTGGAGTGTTTAAGTTAATTTATAGTTTTATACATCTTAATTCCATGCCCAAATGGGTCCTATTGAAGTTAGAAGAATCTGGGACCAGGTACTCTTTCAACACTGATACCCAACTGGTCAAGTGGCATAAACTTATTTTGTAATACAGTTAATACCTATATAAGCACCATTTCTTAATTTCTAAATTTGATGCATTATTTCTGAACATACGCGTTGATTTTCTTTTGCTCTAGGTTTCTCACAATCATACAGATAATTCTATTGATGAAGGAGCTGATTCCGTTGTAGTTGAAATTGATGATTTTATCAAGGTGTGCGACTATCTCCTACCCTTCCTATTTATGACAAATTTCTGGTAATATCTGCCAATTAATGAATGATTAAATAGGCATCCCAATTTGCTCCATTGATGAGAGTACTGTAAAAGCTGGTTGCTGCTTCTATGTATTTATGTTTTTGTTGATTTGACAGGTCCTTGGAGAGCCTATCACCATCTCTATCACTGGCTGAACTAAGGAAATATGAACAATTATGGGATCAGTTTGAAGGAACTTAAAATGAAGAATTCAGATGCAGTCATCATCATCGAGTTTTCATCTAAAAATGATGCCACCTACTTTCCTTAATTCTCATTAGACTATTAGGACTATTCATCTCTTTTATTTTCTTACCGGCAGTACTGAAGATTTGTGACTTACCCGCCACTTATTTTATTTTCATGATTTGCAACTTGATCTTTGTTTTGTCTTCCCTTCTGTTTTAATTTGGTGAAATCAGCAGTTTGGTTTTCATTGCTTTTATTTTTGTTTTATAGCTTAGTTTCAATTCTTGTTTAAGATTAAAAATAGAATAATAAGCATTATCAGCATTAGAAATCAAATGTGAAATTAGTTGTTAGTTGTATAATGCACAGTTTCATATAGATATTGACAAGATAGTGTCAATGTGCATGCACGCCTATGCATACACACAGTATAACTGTTTTCTTTTCCACCCCTTCCTCCTTAGTGAGCTCCTCTTAGTTGAGACAGCTTTGATGTTTGTATACACTAGATTATGCATACACAAAAAACTTAGCATCCTTCTCGAATTCTCTATATATAGCTGATCACGACACATGAACTGATTAACGATAGTTATATTTCCATGTAGCATATCTCCTATTTCCATTTAATCATTGTCTTGGTTATCCCCTGTAGGCGTGTTGTACAACTTGGGTGGACCATCCGTATCTCTGAGCTCTGGACTACAAGCTGCAAGATGTGGTTACAGTAACCATCTCCATCTATACCATTTATCTTTGTCATGCTAGTACCATTTTGAAATGGGAGAAATTATAGTGGCCTACACAATTCTCTAGCAATTTGAAACCATTTCTCTTTTATGGGAGGGAGGAACAGTGCCACCACTTACATCTTGAAGTCTTAGTCAAATGGTTCCATAATCATCCGGAGTTGCCACCATATGTATTTTTTTGGCAGAGGACAATGCAAGCATGGCAATAAATGATGCGGAAAGCCTGTTGTATTTTGGTTTGAGTTTACCTTATTTTTTTTGTATTTTTCATTACAATCAATGCTGCTTGTAAATGCTGCAAGTGATTGAATTACATAATTCACTCTCTGTATAGCTCGTCTTGTGCATATGACTAACTGATCTGCAATTAAAAAGGGATCTAATCCAATTATATTCATTTAACATTTATATATCTCTTGATTCTCATTCTTACACCCGCGGTTAAATGAATGTCCATATGAATCATGTTGAAGGGCTAGCTGATATTCTTCTGTGTGTTATGAGACGCCGTAGGCATGAACAGTACGTATCTATAGAATACTACTGTTGGATGATTCCCTCGGTTCTGTCATTGGCTAGTAGAATTGTTGCTTTCTTCTCCGTTGCACCAGTTACATGATCAAAGTAGGCAATTTCTTCTAACTGTGCTACTCTCTTAAGTATTGTCAATATCCTGACAGCGGTCTGTTTCGTTCATGCAGGATAGATGGCAGGTCGATAGCTGGTCGTAAACATTTGATAAGTTGCTATCATGACAAAAAGTCTTGGGCCAACCCCATTATTCTGGAAGCAAAAGGTTGGAATGGTTGTTTCTCAAATGTTAGGTTTTCAATTACTATGACATCGCTGAGCTTCTCAGCAAATAAAATATGTGCAGAATGTGTTGGGTTTCTTTGGGTTTAAATTGTGGTTTGGTATGGGGGAGAACTAGTCTCATTTATAAGACCCAGTCATTAAGAAGCATTCACAATTAACATTGTGGGCACTTCCAGTTGCATGAAATTTTGACATCCTAGATTAACATTCTTTATTGTGATCATTTGTATGTATCTATTGAATTTTATATGTCATGTCAATAAAACACATAACTTATCTTTCACATATGATGATTGGTTAGCAGTCTATATAGATGTTAAAAAATAAATTTATTGAACACTAAGCAAGTAACTAAAAGTCTAAAACATTAGAATCAGAAATACACAATCACCATGGAGCTTCATCTTCTAAGTTTCATTTATATACAATACATAATGATTTTGTTGTGCTCAAAGTACGTTAGAGAGATTAAAATCTTATGCCAAAATGTTATGAGCACCTCATTTTGGTTTCTCTCCGAGTCTTTTTTTATCGTTCAATGGTGAAATTGAGAGAGGTAGTGCAACATTTTGTGTCATTTTGCATACGATTCCTATTTTTAATTTTGAAAGGATAGAAAAGACTCAGAGAAAATATCCATTTGAATTTGAGTGTTTGTAACATTACATTGTTGCGTAAAACATTTATGAAAACTATTGTAGAACAGAACAAAATGAGAAGGACAATGCCCATATCTATAAAGAAAGAAAATAAATACTCAATGCTTGAAATCAAGAAATGATCATTGACAGCCAACCTTACACACGTCTCAAAATCATCAACCCCATTTTGAATGTGAAACTTCCAAAACTTAGCTTCAAAATGTTCTTCTGTCTGATGAATCAAGAATTGAAAGAATAATAATATAATAATATAATAATAATAATAATAATAATAGTCACAATTCCAAGTGTTGTTTTTGACTGGGAATTTTTGGTCTGCAGTATATATATATATATATATATATATATATATATATATATAGAACACTAATTCTGAGCAACATCACATAATTTTCTCATCAATATGCTCTTCAAATTTGTCTCATACATTCATATTGGCATTCAATTTGAATACATCAAAAAGTCAATGCAACTAAACAAGAAGCTACCACTTATTGAAGGACCATGATATTGACAAACTTGGCAAGATTGCAACCTTTGATCTTCTATCAAGCTTAGGTACTCTAAATCTTTGAACAAGACTCTTAACATTTTTTTTTGTGGGGGGTAGGATTAAAATTTTCAGTTGTCAGCATATGACATCATACCCTGGCTTGTGCTGAAATTGATGGCCTATGATGGTTAGTGGGAGGTAGTGATGTAACTTAATTTGAAAGTTGAAACCAAATGCAAATATACTTTTTCCAAATAATTGTGCTCTTCTTTTCCTACAATTATTAGAGATTCAAGTTTTTGATCGAGTCATGGTTGCCACTGACAGCTAGCTCAGTAGCAAAAAGATTGAGCTGAGAAATAAGAGGTTTTTAGGTTTAAGATCGAGCCACGGTCTTTGCTCAAAAAAAAAAAAAAGAAAGAAAGAAAAAAGAGGAGGAAAAGAAGAAAAAAACAGATTACGGTCTTTGGTCTTTGTTAAAAGAAAATAATAATCACTTTAAATCTATTTTTTTTATTTGGAGATAACTCAGAAATATCATAATACTATTCATTCATGACCCCACGATTAGATGATATCATAGGAGATAAATCATCAAAAAGAATTCGTATAAAATAATTGAAAAAGGAAGAAATTTTGCAGAAGGTAGGACTGGGTCAGAGAAAAAGGACCACGTGCACAAATCTCTGTTACTTTGACTTTGACGCACGTGTCAACTATTGCGGTGCAGTGGTGCGAGCCCCTTGCACGTGCAGGCCCACATAATTAGCTCCTTAATTACTTAGTTAATTATTGTCAAAAACTTTGAGAAGGTTGGTAAGCGATTTTTTTTTTTTTTTTTTTTTTGCCATATCTCAAGAAGTGATCAAGGAAAAGTGAAGATTAACTTTAACATTAAACCCTACCAATTAATGCCCTACGACAATGGGCATTCAAAATCTTGAAGAAGGAAAAAAAAAAACCCTACATACCCTCGTCCAAATTCTAAAGACTGGCAACCTAAAACCCTAACACAAACTAAACACAATGTATCAAAAATTTACAAATTTATCTACCCTTTGAACTTGAAGCCACACTACTAATCACCTGCCTAAATTGCTCAATCTCACAAGGTATCCTTAATATCCCTTCTTGCCTGTATCCAAACTCCATGGCTGCCATATCAAGCAACTCCTTCATGCACGGCATCTTCAAGAGCTCCACCGGCACGACGACCCTTTCTTCGCCTCGCCCAACAAGCACGGGCACGCAGCCCTTGGCAACCGGCTTGCCTGCCTCCACCGATCCCTCGAGCAATCGCTCGTGGGCGATGGTGGTGTCGACCGCCTTCTTCTCCTTCTTCTTCCTCCTCCAATGCATGCCTCAGCTCTTGTTGCAAAGACTTGTGTCTGTAGAGTTGAACTATAGCTAAGGACTTGGGTTGCCTTTATATAGGAATTTCGAGGGTTTGTGTCCAATTAGGATTAGGATCCGACCCGTTTAATCATGATCGTATATTATAACATATACGCGGTTGTGATTCACTCTGATATTAGCCTAAAACTATATAATTATATTTGTCTAGTGTTCCCTTGACGTGGATGTTGAAATTACTTGGGGCGTGGCAAATTTTATTGACCTGTTAACATTACAAACCCGACCCGGCAGAAACGGGTCAAAGTCTACTGATTTGTTGTGTATTGGCCCATTGGATCTTTAACGGGTACGGATCCAAACCAAATTAGGTCATTGACTTAACGGGTTGGGTTGGATTCGGGTCATCAGTTTATTTTGGTCACGTGCTGGGATTTTGGGAACCGAAGCAGCAGAGAAGCGTGTAATGTGCTTCTCACTATCTCATGCATAAAAAAATTAAAGAAAAGTTGAAATATAGTTAATTTTAAATTTTAAATTAATATTTTTTGGAATAAAAGTACATTTATTTATATTAATAACTGACTTCATTGATGTCTAGCTCTCTTGTCTCGGCCATGCGCGTAGTTCAACAAAGTTCGGTGCCTTACACGGGCCAAACTCTTTCTTTTTCTTTCCTATAATATCCAATAATAATATATAAATAAAAAAAACAACCAATAGAAAGTCAAATCAAAGGGTTTGCTCTTTCTCATGTGAGCACTCAGTTTTTTATTTGATTTTTCTTTTGATTTACAAAAACAAGTGACACCTGACTCACTGGTAAAAACACTAGAGTGTATAACGACTCAAAAGTCACAGATTTGAATCAAATTTATATCTCTTGCATCGTTCTCTCACTCTTAATTTAGAGTTTTGCTCTCAAATTATATCGCGAGTGATATCTTTGACTTCTCTTGTTATGATGGCTGATATGCTTTGAATTTGTGATACCTTATCAATTAAATGATTCTATGATTAGAATTCTCTTCAAAGTAAAAGACTTTTATGTATAAAATATGAATAGGAGTGTGGTGGAGATTTTCTGTCACAAGCGTTCGAACGGTAGATCTCAACACAAGCGAGAGAAGAGTTGAATAAGAATTTAGAGTGCGAGAGAAAATAAAACACAATACAAAAGAGACACAAAATTTTTACGTAGAAACCCAAATCGAGAAAAAAACCACAGTGAGGAGGAGAAAAATCCACTATAATCTTTAAGTTATAAGAATTATAGAAATTTAATACCAGAGTATCAGTGCTGGGCTTTTTCCTCAGGAGAGAGGCTCCCCCTTCTTGCTGGAGGAGAAAGTCCATTTATATTGGATCTGATTTGTGTACATGGGGGCGGATGATTCGGGTGTGATCTCCATAACCGCATAATTTGCACGTGTAAATTTGTTGTAACGGCCATGATTGTTGGGTCTTGATTGTTAGGATTGCATGCAGAAAATCCAGGCTGGAGGGCGTCTCACGTTATGAACATGGCAGGAGTCAGACTGCGTAACTAAAGGCGAAGATCAATGATGATCTATTATCTTGGTGTAACTGAAGGCAGAAATCAGAGATGATTTGTTGCCAAAATTATCTTGCATGGAACTGAAGTCTTCGAAAAGGGGTGGACTCTGAGATGGCTGGGAACATGGAGCTATTGAGGCGGGGTGGAAGTGTCCTTCGCGTGGCGTGAGGGGCAGCTTTTAGAATGACTTCAGAGTGATGGAAGCTTTTAGTTGCTTAGATACGTCTCCTAATTATGTGTGTGTCAGATTTTGACCACCGTATAGAGGAAAAATGAACACTCTTTTATTATGATTCATATTTTGGATTGAAGGATATTAAGAATACTTATATTTGTTTGTTCCAATATTAGAAAAGATAAGGAGAATCAATGATCACGTCCCATGAAATTTTTTCTCTTTTTCTTTTTCCATTGTTCTTCGAAGTGTTAAGATCATACCCGATTAAAAACAATATTCTCACATTATGAATTAAAGTTGAGTAAATAGAAAGAAAAAAAGAAATTATTTAACGTGTCTACCTGCTAATTTAATTTCTTAGACTGAATTTCTTTCATGCATCTACATATTAATTTAAGTTTTAGGTTCAGATTAAGTTGCAATTCATAAGTTTTTAGATTAGATCACAAGTATTCTTGTGGTGATCACTTTCTGACGCTTCTATGATTGTGACACATGTCCATTCAACCTCTGATGGATGTGCGATTCGTGGCTACCTCTAAACACTTAGGTGTCTTCATCCAGTTCGAATTTCGAACGGGTCAGGTGATTAACGAAAGAATCAGATCCGATTACAGAAATCTCTATCTTTAAGCCCAATCTTAATTTAAATGAGGTAGTAACCTCCCAAGGACAATTCATCCTTATCTGCAGCCGAGCACGAACCATAAAATAGAGATGGATTCTCTCCTATATCGATTCAAATTGGGGTGTTCGACTCGACCCTTAGTAAGATAGAGAATTTAGGTATTCAAACTGAACAGGACTCCCTAATCTTATCCATTTAAGATGACTTGTATAAATAGAGGACCCTTCCAATGAGAAAAGGATCACGTTTACTTCAATTCAGAGAACCCTATTGCAATTGTCATTGATATAGTGGAACTTCTCTTTCTCCGTGGTTTATTCCCTTTCATGTTTTTCACATATTTTCATTATGTTTGTATTTGCGATTGACTTTTTCTGTAATTTGACATTCACTTCTCTATTTTGATGCGTGTACTGATGTCTTAAGAATTACCCACTGTAATTCTCTTCACTCCTTAGTTCCCCAAGAGCACCCTCAATCATAACACAAATGAATCAGTTCAAATGATGAGCCAATCTATTATTCATAAGTAAACTCTTAACTTTAATTTAATGATTAATATATTTACAAACAAAAGAATTACACTAAAAACACAATATTATTTCACATAAAACCCTAGCCATGCATGCATCTTTCTTCACGCATGCAATATGCAATGCGCTCATCTAGCCCTCGACTTTGCACCCCGATTGATCACCTCCCTGAACTTGTCAACGTCGCAAGGGATCCTCAGCACCCCATCTCGCCGGTATCCGAACTCGGCCGCCGCCTTGTCGAGCAACCGAACCATCCATGGCTCCTTGAACACCTTCACATGCACCATGAACCTCTCTACTCTCCGATCGCCACCTCCTCCAACGATCACCGGAACATAGCCTTTTGGGGTAGCCATGGCCAGGCTCCTCCTCCTTGCACGATCTCGGACGATCGACAAATCGCCCGTAGGTCGATGCAGGGATCTTTGAGAACGCTCGAGAGAGTTTTTTAAGAGGTTAATTTGGTAGGCAAAGGAGTGATCTGAGAGGAGTTTATATAGAGAGAAAGCCAGAGAGGCATTAGGAGTTACGTTTGACAAACAAGAGTTAGGCGTTGACATCATTCTACATTTTTGACCGGAGTTGGATTTTTGGAATTTTGGAGTTAGTTTTGAGAAGATACTTGGGTTTGATTTTTTTTTTTTTTTTTTTTTTTTTTTTTTTTTTTTTTGTGTGTGTGTGTGTGTGTGTGTTGAATTAGTTTGGTGGAATCCGAGTCAGAACTTGACAAGGCCACTGGTATGGTAACAGTTCAGTTGACGTACGTCCTACGGGAATTCTTAAGTGGCTCGCACGCTTTCCCTCTCATTGAGGTATTTAGACTTGGAAATTTGCAAGATTTTTTTTTTTTCCTTTGTGAAATACTTATCTAATATATTGAGATAATATTGCAATCAATAGTGTAATAATGTATTCCCTTCTCCCTCTTTTATATTTATATTTGTGTATTCTGATTTATATGTCTTGAGTTGTTTCACTGAAATCTTATTAGTAAAACACTGAGAGAATTTCCATCATTTTTACTCAAAAGAAAGAGTGTAATCATATTTAAAAAAACATAAATTTACCTAAAAGTTCAAAAAGATGGGAAAACGAGATTTTTTTTTTTTTTTTTTTTGTTAGTGTACTTCAGAAAGACGTTGTGATGTAGCAGAGGGAATAATGGCAGTTGTACCACAAACATGATACTATTTTAATTATTACTGTAATAGTATTGTGTCTCTGGATATACACAGTTGTCATCGCCAGCTACACCATTCCCAAAAAGAAAATACAAAAACTTGAAGGAAAACCATGACCTAATTAAACTCTTAAACTACACTTCACTTAATCTTCAATATGATACATCAACAAATAAAAGAATTAAACAAAAGAAGAAGAAAAGAAAAAGTCCTAGCTATATGCGTCTTCTTCGTCATCATGCACGATTGATAACCTCCCTGAACTTGTGTCAACGTCGCAAGGGATCATCTTGCCGGTATCCGAACTCGACCGCCGCCGTGTCGAGCAACTAAACCATCCATGGCTCCTTGAACAACTTCACATGCACCATTAACTTCTCTACTCTCCAATCATCACTTCCTCCAACAATTACTGGAACGTATCCTTTTAGGCATTGCCATGGACTACTCTCTTGCTCCTTGCACGGGCTTGGACGATCGACAAATCAGCCGTGGACGGCGGCGGCCTCTGCTGATCTCTCCTCCTCCTCCTCCTCCTCCAATACGAGAGCAAATGTTGTAGATTTGGTTGGCCAAAGTTGAAGGATTCGGGGTACCATCCAAAAGACCAGTTTGTTAGATGGAGTTGCTCAAATCCTTATAAACTCAAGACCATCTCACGTCTAGCCGATGTAAGACTATTTGTTCGACCCAAATCCCAACAAAAGTGAGATCGTAGAGGAGTTTAGAGAGAGAGAGAGTCGTTAAGTTTGACAAACAAGAGATAGGCAAGAAGAAGTGTGTGCGTGTGTTACTACTTTTTGACCGGAGTTAGCTATCTAATTGGATTTTGGAGTTTGAGATTAATTATATTTTGTATTTAGAGATTGATTGATTGATGTTTTATTTCGTTTTGTTTTGGATGTATATTTTATATTTATATTTTATTTATAGGTGGAAAATCTAAGTTGGAGAAAGACGCGGAGAAAGCCAATGGTTTTGTCACAGTTGTTGTCCTACTCATCATCGTGCTTAATTAGCTTAGTTAACAAGTTAGTCATCATCTCATTAATTTTTCATTCAGTAGGTGCGCGTGCCTATTTAGACTTCTAAAGATTAATTAGAAAGGTAGAGGGAAAGACATAGATATTGTAATCAAGGCTGAAATCATGCCCCCATTATTAGTCCCCTAAAAGCTTTGATTGATTGATAGACTAATTTATTATCAGTGTGACGCAGCAGAGCTTTTGAAGGAATCCTAGTTACATTTAGGATGCGGAACAGGCCGGGCTCGGGCTTCGATTCCTGGGCAGCCCGGGCCCAGAACCTCTCTGGAGGACTAGGGCACAGTACGGAGATCTGCCTGGGCTAGATTTTTTTACTAATAAAAAAATTTAAAAATTGATTTTTTAAGTTCTAAAAAATAATAAATATTCTAAAAAATTAACAATTTTGAACAAAATTGATACAAGTTGTAAAATGCAAATGTATTTTTTTTTATTAACAATCTAATAGATTAGATAAATTGATGCAAATACAGATGAATTATATAGATTAAAAACAAATTGGACCCAATAAAGTCGTTGGGGGTATTTGTAAAAAAATTTACAAATACCCCTCACGGCTATAATTGGCCCAGATTATAGCCTTTTTTTTTTTTTTTTTTTTTTTTTTTGGGGGGGGGGGGGGGGGGGGGGGGGGGTTGTAAAAAAAATTACAAATCCCTTCTAACTCAGCTAATGGCTCTAAAAAAGTCGTTGGCCAACCCCGGCTGGGATGGCCCAGGTGCAGCCCGGTCGGGTCATGGGCCACTACCCCAAACCTAGGCACGCCACGGGTTTGGGCCCGGGACTGAGCAGGTAGGCAAGCCGGCCTGGCCTTGGCCCGTTCACATCCCTCGTTACATTAGCCATTCTTATATTTTTAGTTTCTTTTTCCTTTTCTTTGCTTTTTTGTTTGTTTCCTAATAGGTTTATTACTCTTTTATTAATTTGTTTTTTTTTGCTAGATTTAAGGCTCTTTTATTTCTTTGTTTCCTACTAGATTTAGAACTCTTTTATTGGTTTGTTCTTATTAGATTTATGACTCTTTTGTTGGTCTTGTCTGTATAAAAGTCTTTTGACTCTTTGTAGGTATTTTGAAGTTTAATAAAATTTGAGAAATTTTTGTACCTAATTTTTATCTAGAGTTTGTTGGAATTAGAATAAGATCTAGCCAGCATTTGCTTTTGATTTGTGTCACAGTGAGATATAGTTCACCGGTTAAAGAGTAAGAGTGGGTAATAATTAGTCCCAAGTTCAGATACGATTACAAATGTTCAAAAAAATAATAAAAAATTTACAAAATATTGTAATGAGTACCCTTATTTTATAATCTTATTAGTATTAGTATATCAGTATGGTTTTACGGGAATTTAAATATAAATTTAATGTGTATAATAGAAACTCTGATATAAACTCAAAATACCTAAAAAAAAATCAGATAATTAAATATCTACATTAACCTGAGTCAGTCTAATATTATAGATTCAAATTCGATCTGAATCTGATTCAGTTTAAATTTATCATAACTAAGACTTATAATCAAGATCTTTTTTTTTTTTGGGTTTTGATTTTGTTTGCAGCTCTAATCCCAACCCTTGGGATAAACATTTTCACTATAACGGCTGTTTGGTTAGTGGTGGTAGTGAGGAAGTGAGAAAGTGGGGGGCCTCATTTTTCATTTTCGCTGTCCATTCAAACACCAGAAAAAGAAAATGAGAAAATTCTTTTCTTTTCTCTTTTCACTTTTACACAATTATTTTCTCATTTTCAGGGTGCTGCAGTTAATTATGTCTCGTGTAAATCTCATTGGTAATATGTTGTAGCTCAAAATAATTTATTTTGTACTCAAATAAATTTTTTTCATAATTAATATTAATTAGCGATCAACTTTATGGTCAACGTTTCCACTTTCACTTTTACATTACCATCCAAACACCAGAAAAGACATTACACTTTCTCAAGTACGTTTACTAATTACCATCCAAACACTAGAAAAAAAAAAAAAAAAAAAACACAAATTCTCATTTTCTAAAAGAAAAAAGTCCTACTTCCCACTTCCTCACTTCCACCCACTGCGAACTCTGAAGTTGATTATTCCTGGTTTACAATTTGAGGAGCATATTTTATAATTAGAAAATATAACTTTTATTAAAAGAATTTTTAAAATATCTAATTGTTATAGTTAGAAGTGGAACTACTGATTATGCTGCAAGGAAAGAGTCCAAGCGACTTGAATCGGATTAGATTCAATCTGATCCAGACTCGACTCGATTCAAAACTATATAATATTCTAATTAGAGTTTAACTTACGTTTGATCTATTTTAGACTTTTGTGTGACAAAAAATAAAGACATGTCACTTGTCAATTTGTACGTTGAGGTCCCCTAATTAATCACCATCATGCTAGCTAATTGGATTCAGTTGTTTTATCAAAAAACTATGGCCCATAACAACAACTTGCAAACTCGTGCCTGCTTACTCAATACTCCACATCATTAAGAAAGCAAATGTAATACGAAAGACTACATAAAAAAGTTGAGAGAATATATTCAACAAATCACGTCTCTTTTTATCCTTGTTCAATAAGAATCTAGAATCTTATTCAATGCATCATCTTACAATTGTAGTGGTAAATTCTTCGGGAGAATATCTACACTCAAATTTTGAATAAGAATGTAAATCAGATGCTAAAACCAATGAATTATGTGGAAAAATCAAAGATAAAAAAAACTGTGGAGCAGAGAGAGGTTTCACTAAATCAAAAAGAATATAAGGAGTTCCAAACACTCTATTACAAGTTGATTCTCGAGTATTCCATCTGCTTTCTCATTGGAGGAGAAAGTCTATTTGTATTGAATTGTTGGCATGGATGTGGATGGAACACGTTGATGAGATTGGCGTTACTGTCACAATCTTCAGGTGCGGAGTTGTTGTAACGGCTGCAATTGTGGACCCTTGATAGCTGGGATTACCTCAAAAATCCTATCCAGCCTATAACTGCTCAGGACGTTACGAACGCGGGGAAGTCAGGCTGCGTAACTGAAGACGAAAAACAAGGAGATCTATTATTGTAATTATTTGTAGGTGGAGATCAAGGAGGGAGGTTATTATAACTATCTTGCTCGAAGTGTAAGTCTTCGGATAGAAGTGGACCTTGGGACGGGTATGAGCATGAGAGTTCTCAGGATTGAGGTGTCCTAGAAAGAAAGAGTGGCCTCGCGAACAGAGTGGCCTCGGAAGGAGGAGTGCTCTCGGGGAGCGCTCTCGGGAACATCTGTGTCCTCGGAGGGACGAGCGGTCTCGGGAAGGTGCTCAGTCTCTCTCACCTTCGGGAAGATACTTGGACTTTCTTCTTGGACCCGCAATGAGTCTGCCGGTACGTTGAGTTTGTTACTTATTTAGGATGCTCTTGATGAGCTGAAACAGTGTCGCGATTCTGATGAAGATCAAAATCTGATCACTACACAATTAGAAACCAAATCAAGGACCAAAACTCAACATCAAACAGTTTTATACCTTCTTAATTTTAGTAAATTAGACAGAGTCAAGATCTGAACCGTCAACATAGTATCATCAATAAATCGCTTTATCTCAAAAAAAAAAATCATCAATAGATCACCAAATTCAAACTTAAAATTTTCACAAAAGAAACAAAGTAGTGTTTCACGAGACTAAAATATGGAAATGAATTTTTTCAGATTTAAATAATCATCTAGTTTACTGAAATAGCTACTTTGATATGTCGATGATTATAAATATATATTCTTGAAATTAGGAATGTATTGATTTGATAGAAATCAAACAATTGTATATAATAGCGTCTTAATTTGATTCCTAATAAAGATATTTGATTGTCATTGATTAATTAATTTAGAATTCTCGATTGATATATATCATATAATTGATTGATTAGTTAATTAATTACTTCTTATAACTAGTAACTGCGAAAATTATAGAAAATTTGAAAGGACTTCCAATCAAAATAATGTTAACCACACTCAAATAATGAAAATTTACTAATTAAAGAAATTAGAAATTCTCCAAAGGATTTCTTATTAGTGATAACTCAAATTCACACTCCCAAAGTAGGCAAAATAAGGAAAATTTGTTGTAGTACATAAATAAAAAGAAAAGCCATGTATTTTATATGTTTATTTATATATTTCTACAAACGTTGAGGTTAAAATTCTCTTATATTGGATATCAATTCTTTTTTACATTTTAATTTGTGTGTTTTATATGGCATTAATATAACAATCTTAGTAGGTAAAAGGTCACACTAAAAACTCTCTTGCACCCAACGTTACCAAAAAACTAGGGCCCATGACAAGAACTTGCAAACTTACGCATCCACATCACTAACAAATTAATCAAATATAATACAGAAAAAAATAAAAATTGACAGAACAAATTCAACAAATCATGCATATCTCTTTACATTTCATTTTCCTCATCAACAATCATCTTCTTCTAGGGTTTTCAATTAGAAACCATGCCAACCACCCGCCGGAATCGTTCAACGTCGCAGGGTATCCTCAGCACGCCTTCTTGCCTGTACCCAAACTCAGTTGCAGCAATTTCAAGCAGTTCTACAATGCATGGATCCTTCAACAACTTTACATTCAAATGAAATTTCTCTACTGACTCATCACTGCATCCCACGAGCACGGGCACGTGGCCTTTTGGAGCCCGGTTTCGCCTTCCTTGAGCCATTGCAGTACTCTTGTTGGTGGTGATGGCGATGGTGATGATGAGATTAGGGTTGAGTTTGAGCTCTTGCAGTGAGAGAAGAAGTAGGGTTGGGATTTGGTTTTATTTTGAGTGAGAAGAAGGTAGGAGAAGTTTATATAGTGTTTGGGATTTAGGGAAGAATGATGAGTTTTAGTTTAGTTAATTAATTATTAGATTAGAGAGGTGGAGGGAGTCTTATTGACCGAGTATTAATTAAGATTAAATTATTGATTGTAACCACGGTCGTCACATCTTTTGAATTAGGAGTCAGAAGGGGTCAAAGACAAGTTTGAACGTTGAAAATTGTGAAACATGAAGGGTTAAATGTTTGCTCTTGTGATGAGAAGAGATTAATTTTTAAAGGAAAATTAAGAAAAAGACACATGTTTGATAAATGGATTAATATCATTCTAAATTTTCTTTTGAATTATCTCATGCATCTACCTTGGATTATAGAGGTAAAGTATTAGTCATGATCAATATTGAATTAGAGATTTTTAGAAAATAATGGAGAATTAAGACTGTTGATTTGAACTTCTAACTAATGTTTTTAGCATAGATGGGAGTGAGGATCCAAATTCAAACTTAACATTAGGGGGGGGGGGGGGGGGGGGGGGGGGGGGGGAAGGGGAACAAACAAACAATAAAAGGAGGAGGGAGATTAAAAGGGGTGAGTGAAAGAGAGAAGAAATCCAAAAAGCAATTCAAAGGCGCGTAGTAACTAAGGTCAAACAAACGTATGCAGTTGATCTGAGAAGCTACGTAGTCTAATTAATTTCAATGACTCGGTCAATGATCAGATTATGTAAGTTATTTATCAAAACAAATAATATTTATATATTATGTTTTGCATCGCTTGGGAGCTGACCATGATTCAACCATGGATCTCCATTTGGGCCAGAATATATGACCCAAAATGGGCTCCGTGGAAGTTGGGAGTCACTTGATCGCCTTGTATTTTTTTATTTTCTTTTATTTATTTTTTTTTAAGTTTTGTAATAATTTGACTATCAAAAAAAATTGATGGAATACAATCAAGACCTTTTGGGCTGAAATCAGTCCAACTAGTATTTAGGGAGGTAAAGACTATTTTAGATAATGCACTAATTAGAAAGAGTAGGTATCATGATCCATTGTCAAACAAAACCTAGAGTATATATCATTTCCTACAAGGGTACTTAAACTTTATCTATTGATTTATATCTATCTACTTAGCCAAAAAGAATCATTTGATAGAGATTTATCACAATCTCCTCTTCATTACTTAAAATTTAAGGCAAGTTTTATCCTCTTTGAGTTTGTCTTGGCATGCACTAAGTGCTCTCTCTCTCTCTCTCTCCATCATATAAAAAGTTTCTAAACTTAAAAACTTAGGGAACTTTAGAGCTATCAAGTCTCACATTCTTTAAAGATTATGTGATGGAAAAGTGGTATCCATGTGTTACACACAAGTAAGCCTTGGCTTTCAAAAGGCTAGCAACTTTCTTTCTCCTTGGTAGAATATTGACATTAGAGCAATTATATGATAAAATTGATAGTGATATATAAATGTGAGAATTTCACTTATGAAATATAGATTACAAAAAACATTTTAACATGTGTGGATGCATATCCAAACAGCAAATTAACAAAAATACACTATCCAATAGTTATTACCTTTACACATTTAGTTTTTTCAAATTCGAATACATTGCACTTGGTACATAGTATAATCACTCTTACCATTGAGATTCAATAAGGACAGAGAAGAGGAAAAAACTCTTAATTACTGCAACAAGCTCAGATCTACCCCGCCAACCAACTCACCCCAAACACCACCCCCCAACCCACCCACACCCCACCCAAAAAAAAAAGGGAAGAAGAAGAGGAGGAGGAAGAACAAAACTATCTGATAATCTGTTCACTAAAAACCTTTTTAATTAATTTACATTCTAACCTTCTTCTTCTGTGTGTCAGAATAACAACACAGAAAAAACTCGCTAGAAAAAAAAAAGGAAAAAAAAAAAAGAGCCACCAAGAAACACACATAGATTACTCATCATCACCTGTGCTGCCTTTTGAGATACAAGTAGTAGTAGTTGAAGCAGCAGCACCAACAATTGTTTTGAAGTAGCGAGCATCACAGTTGAGGCTGAGCACGCCTTGCTGCCTGCACCCTCCCATCTCCACCTCCGCCATCTCCAGCAGCGTCGCCACCCGCGGGTCCTCATTGAACTGCTTCACCTCACCAGCACTCTCTCCCTCGACCCTCCCTCCACCCCAACCACCACCGGCACGAACCCCTTTGGCGCCGTCAACGCTCGACCTCATCGCCCCTTTGCAGCACTGATCAGCCTGCTGCAGCTTTTGTACCTACTACCTCTTGATGACTGCTTCCCTTTCTCTGCCATCCTCTTGCTTGCTTATAACTGGGGACAAGATCAGAGCAAGAGTTATACATAGGCAGTG
>JAVJIF010018697.1:0-19496 GCA_038442645.1 Agave tequilana | reverse complement strand
CTATTAAGTATATGAATGCAAGCTGAACCAAAGGAAGAAAGTAGTAACACAGTTGTGATGGCACTGAAGGGATGAAGGACTGAAAAAAAAAGTAATATTTGTAATGTTGTACCACTGAGGTTGTAACATTCAAAGAAATGCCTAATCACGTGCTATTATAGGGAAAGGGATGAAAAGTTGATGTCACTAAATGAGCAATATTGAGTTACACAAATAATGACAAAAGAAATACTGGCAAGATGGTGGTTCCATCAAATGGTGGTGAATATAATCATAGTGGACTTCTTGCTGAAGCTCATTGGTAAGGAAGCAGTCCCATCATGCATCAAGCAAGCACGATTGATGAAATTGGTCTTTTTAGAAAGCATATTGTCACACAGAAGCAACATCTAGAATAGGTTGACAATTTACAAGAGGGTTGAGATATTTTTGTCTTAATGGTATGCTCCTTTTGCTAGACCAAGATTTTAGACCAAAATTGATAATCTTAGATTTGGTCTTCAGAAATTAAGCATGCTTCCCACTTTCAGAAACATCAAATAGTTTAGCAGCAAATGATAGGATCTTGCGTGAATTATAGATTTACGTGATCCTGCTTATGGCTGCAGTGAACCACAATAATCTTCTTAGAGTACCACTCTGTCAATCTGATAAGGCTTAAAACTCATAATGACTTTGGGACTTTTGAGCGGTTAAGGGAAAAATTTTTGAAACCTAGGGCAAATGGCTCCACACAATAAACTCTGGTCAATTGTGTGGGCAACAATTATTAAAGATCTTTAATTCTTCAAAGATGGGGGTATGGAAGTAGAAACGTCAATTGAATTTGGAATTGCAAATGTGTCTAGGATCGTATACAGTGGCTTAGGAGGATTCATAATGAGGTTGCACAAACGTAGACATTAATATGGGGCCAATAGAATGTTCATATACATCAGGATGCTAAACGATATATAGAGGAAGAGGAAAATCACATTAAGGCAGGTTTAGAAGAAAAGGTAAGGCACGCGATGTGTAATCATCAGAGTGTAATTGATGACAAAACAGTAAGATGTGGTTGACAATGAGCATAACCGTCAAAAATCAAAATGACCTTTGTTTAGACTTCAGAATGAGGATGAATGTAGAGAAAAGAGTAGAAGTTTCGAAAAAGGTCCGACTGCTCCATTTTAACATCATCATTTTACTGGATCATTCTAGCTGAAGTGTTGTGCCATTCTTGCAAGAAAGTCCTGAAACTCACATACAAGTCTTTACCTCAATCAGCAAGAAATTCATTTGATGGGGATTGCTCTAGTTATCTAAGATTATAGTATTGTGAGACTAGATGGATAAGAAATACCAATGAGCGGTCATTTTAAGTACTTGGGTTCTATTATCCAAAAGGATAGAGAGATCGATAGTGATGTCCACCATAAGATCCACACCAACTTGTTGAAATGGAGGAGCGCAATAGGAGTTTTATGTGATCGTAACATTCTATTATGACTGAAGGGAAAGTTTTATCGGACTGCGATTAGGCCAGCTTTGTTATATGACACAGAATGTTGGGTTATAAAGAGATATCATACCTAGAAGATGAGTGTACACAGAGATGCACATGCTTCGTTGGAGTGTGGTAACACGCGGAGAGATAAGGTGAGAAATGGGGATATTCGTACTAGATAGGTGTAGCCTCTATAGAAGAGAAGATGAGAGAAAACCGTCTGCGATGGTTTGATCATGTGTGACGTAGACCTATAGATACACCAGTCCGACGAGTAGAGCGTATCAATTTAGGGCAAGTTAAAAGAGCGCAGGGGAGACCGAAGAAAAACATGAATGGAGGTAATACGACAAGATATAGAGGCTAAAGATCTTAGTGAAGGCATATTGCTCGATAGGAATGAGTGGAGAAAGCTGATCCATGTGGCCGATCTGGCGTAATTCTTTTTGGTTCATGTAGCCTACCCCAAATACTTGGGACAAATGACTTAGTTGTTGTTTGTATATTTAGTTGGTTTAGTCCCACATTGGTTGTGGTGAGAGACTACTACTTGTTGTAGGACTATATAAGGTCAAAACTAACATTGTCATAAGCAGTTTTATGAGATTGATAGTGAAATCCTAATTGGTGTTATTGAATCTTTATGTACGATGCATAGGGTGGGGAAGCAATTTTCCTGGGTATGAGATCCTAATTCTAAATCTTTTGCATGCTGATTTGTAAAAGTGGGTGAGCGATCACCTGGGTGAGACATCCAAATTAAATCTTTCTCCAATGTATCCCAAATTATCAAACCCTAGTTTTACCGCTTTCGTCATGTGCACCATTAGTATGTGAACCCAATGTGAATTGTTAGATGTAATAGGAAATTAATTATAATATACAGTTATTTAGTTATAGAAAATAGTTTAATGTAACATCTTAACGTGAATGATGTTGGAAAAGAAACTCAACTTAGTATGTATGCAACAAAAAATGCAGTGCAACAAAGAAAAAATAAATCATTACTCTTTATCATCATCGGAACATTTACATCAAATGGGTTTTTTTTTGTGGCTCCAAAAACTGAGAAGGATTAGAGATAGACCAAATTTTTGTGCTAAATTGTTGTCTTGATTCAATCTATTAAGTTGTTTGCCAAATTCTTGGGGAAGAAATTTTTTTGGCTAAGAGTAGGTCTTGCCACTGAAACCTAGAAGGAGAATTGGAGAGTAAGGAGGGCGATGCATTTAAGGCTCATGGATCCAAATACTAGATCTCATTCATGTATACTAAGAAATTTTCAAGACAAAGGCAACACATAATTTCCATGGACAAATTGAAAGCATCCCTGAAGAAGCCTGTGAGAAAGTTAAACATGGTTTTCTTTTACTGCTTGTAAATATGATGTAGTCGACACATTCATTCCCGACAATGGGATTAAGATTTGAGGAAGATGGATTGCTCACGACCATAATTAATTCATACAAATAACATTAGTTCTTGACAAATTAGTTGACATGAGTTCAGGCTCAATGAAACCTTTTTTTAGTGAGAGACAAAAAACCACCATCATGATGTGAGCCTTTCATCCACCAAACTGGGGGTCAGTGAACCACTACTTCAAAGTTTGAGGGTCCAGTGGAAGTTTGGTTAAGGTTTATGCATGGCTTTTATTAGTATTGATGTGCTAGTTTTATTTATTACTATATTAGCAATATGAAAAAATAATTTGCAATTGTTTGTAGGGAAAAGTAGAGAAATTGGAGAGAATTATATTTGGCCATCTGGCAAGTCTAAAATCAACCAAACCATAAAGGTTTTTGTCACCACCAGACCATCCTTCTTCTTCTCAACCAGAGATACATATGCTTTAATTTCTGCACGAGAAAATTAGAGTTTTGTGTTGATTTTTGTAACTTATTATTCTCTAATCTATAAAATATCCTTCTAATATAATTTTATTCTCATGATTTTTGTATGCAAACCTTTCAGACGGTCCATGTGATGTTGACTTCAAGGAGACAGTTGATGAACTTGTGGAGCCTGCGAGCTATACACAATTTTCCCTTAATTATGTCACTAAAGAGGAGAAACCTAATGACAATTTTTGTTTGAACCCAAATTTGGTGGACATCAGACCCTTGAGGAAAGAGAAAACTCCTATTATGCTCGAAATCAAACACTTCACTGTGGCTTTGTTAAAGGACCGGAGGGGTATCCTAGCTCTGGATTCGATTTGAATGAAAGAGATAAGGAATACATGACTACTTGCAGAGTGGCAGTGTCGTCTTGCATTTTTGGGAGCTCCGACTTTTTGAGGAGGCCAACAAGCAAGATGGTAAGGAAGAACTTAATAATTATCTTTATAGTATAATTAGCATATATTCTTGCGAACTATCTCATGCTAGCTACATCTTAATGAAATTGTTATCTGTAATGCCCGATAATAAGATGATGACTTAAACTTATCTTGTATGTAGATCATCTCTCTCTCTCTCTCTCTCTCTCTCTCTCTCTCTCTCTCTCTCTCTCTCTCACACACACACACACACCCACACATGCACAGACATGCACACAAATTTATGAGAATGTATCAAAGATGAAATTCAGTGTTCTTGGAGGAGATTAATGAGCCAATTGCACACTGGAAATAAGAATTGGTTGTTCCTGTAACTTTTCACTCAATTTTATATTTCCCTGTCGCTTTGACTACTAACTTTCCTTTTTAATATTAATGAGGAACTTGAGAGAGTTTGCAACGTAAGTGACTTATGAGGTCTCAAGTTCAAGGCATCCCGCAGACAATATAATAGTGGCATGAACTTCTTTCTTATTTGGGAGAAGGTAGAAGGGAACCACCTTATATTCACAATAGAAGACATGTGGAGATGGTTGAGGGAAAAATTTTTAGACTGTAACAGTTAAAAAGAACAAAAAAGAGAAAAAAAAAAAATAATTTTCTTACAAGTAACTACCTTATATAAATTTCAGTGGAGTTACACTTTTGGTAGTTTTATCTAATGCTTTCTTTATGAAACTGTCTCATTGTTGCAATAATCTAAGAAATGTTTCTTGTAATTTAAGCTCTTACTGGGTGACGATGCCACTTTTTGACTGGATATTAAAACCCTTGTTCCTGACATGACCTCTATCTGATTCTAACTAAAGTTTTATGTTTCTCATCTATGGACCTTTATGGTATTTCTCTGAGTTAGTACCCTAACAACTTTAGCTTAAGGAGCTACCTAGAATCTGTCAATGCTTGCTAGATAAAATGTGTATTCTTATTTAATGGAAACTATATTGATTTTTCGAAGCATTGTATATCTCTATTCTTTGATCTTCACTCCCTATCGCTGACTATATGATCAGTGGCGGAACCACATGGTTCATTCTCAAATTCTAATTTTATGGCCTATGGTTTGCGAGGTGCCCACCCTGAGTCTTGGTGTGCCCAATCCATTGTGAACAGATCATAAAACCTTCACGTTAAAATCACAACATCTTTCCATTTAAATCGGATGAATGTTAAATAATAACTACTGAGATCACTATCTAAAATCCCGCTAGTACCTTCCAAGATGAGTATAACTACTGGAACCATTATCTAAAATCTCACTAGTATCCTCCTAAATGACTAGGAATCATTATTATTGTGGAACCCGCCATCCGCCACTACACCACATTGCATAACATGCCCCAATTGCTCTCTGGAATTCTAACAAATAACTGATAGTTGTCACATTATTTTTTATTTACGGAATAATAATAATTATTATAATTATTATTATTATTATAGTTAGGATTTGATTGAACACAGATTACTGCCTTAATTAATCACCCAAATGGATCAAGTTAACCAGTTCTATATAACAAGTGTCGACACTTGACCACCTTGTACCAGAAAGTTAAATAGAAAGCATTCTTTGTCCCTTCTCTTCTCTCTTACAAAAAAAGTTAACCTCCTTGAATTAAATGCAAGGGTGAAGCGCAAAAATCTCTTTCTTGTTAACAACATATCTCCTTGTTCTATGTTGCACGGACACTTCTACCATAGAGTTGTACCCGTGTTCGACACTCTGACACGTGTGTCCGACACTGACACTTCTTTCGACACTTCCCGGATACTTCTAGAATGTTGTTAATTAGATACTATAGTTTTTTAGTTTAGGATACTTGTTGTAACTTCTTCGACGTGTTACATTTCTTATACTCGTTTTTCTTCCCGTTATATGTTCGATATATATATTTAGCTTCTTGTATATATGAAAGACACAGTGAAAAAATGTATCAAAATATTGATTTGCATGAAGCTGTGATAAATTTAGATATCTTTCAATAATATAGGATGTGTAATACATTGAGCTACTTTATACAAAGTAGAAGAGTATATTTTATGTATATATGTATGCACACATGTATACATGCACTTTTTCTTTTCATTTTATACATATATTTTATATATATTCTAGTGTCACATGATCGTGTCCTGGTGTCCTACTTTTTAAGAAATTGTCGTGTCACGTGTTCGTGTCTGTGGTAGCGTGCGCGTGTCTCGTCTCCGTGTTCATGCTTGTCAGCCCTTGGTTTGTTCCATTGAATTAAACAAAAAAACACTCCATAATATTGTAAGATTTGGCAATTTTCACAAAATCTAAGATGGTGAACAATGACTATCTGTCAAATGTTATATAGTATAAATATGTTCTCTACAAAAATTCAATAAAACAAGAGAATTTACTATCAAATATTACAATTCTATGAGAGTGTTTTCTTCTCATATTACTAGACAGGGATTTTTCTGCTCATTTTAATGGAATAAGCAAGTTTTTAACGAATGCATTTATAGTACGAAACGATTTTTTTGCAATGCACTCCAACTGTAAATTTGATAGTCATTAGTAAAAAGAACAAGTGCAGATTTGACAGTGTCGCTGTTTGTATTGATAGTAAGATATATATGATTCAAAGACACTGTATATTAGTCATTATTGTGTCTTACCTGCAAAGTTTTGGCTCCGCCCCTGTATATGATGTAGACCATCATCTTTTTATTGAACAATATATGTGATACCAGGGAGTAATTTCTGTATACTTGTTACTTTACTCATTATGGATCCCTAGGTTCTTGTGAAGTAATGACCCATGAATGATGTAACATGTGATATAAATGTCACTGATTTTATTGGTTTCTCAGAGTGTTGTATATCTCTATTCTTTGTCTTCATTCCCAATCGCTGACTATATTATGTAGACAGCCCATCATCTTTTTATCAAACTATATATGTGCTTCCAGGGAATAATTTCTGTGTAACTCGTTACTTTACTGATTATTGAGTCCTGAGTTCTTGTGAAGGCGATGACATCTGATAGACGTATCACGTGTTACAAATGTCACTGACTTTTTATATGTCTGACTAATTTTAGTGAGAATAGGACCAACAGTTGCGGTCTATTTTGTTTGTCTAAAATATCATTTCCTTTTGTAGTGTATGAATATAGCTTGACAATCACTTGTATACAGCATGTATATTTACAGTTTAGCATGCTCTTGGAAGACTTTTGCGTCATGATGAATAGGAGCATGGTTGAAAATATGTTTGACAGTGGTGTAACGTATCCTTCTGCCAGTTTTTCTTTCAGCTATAATAAATGTTACCAGCTTGTATTTGTCACAGATTGGCACTTTTTCTAAGAACAACGTTTGCTTCGTGATGTTCCTGGATAAGCTAACAGTGACAAAACTTTTTTCAGAAGGACACATTCCTGATGACAGTGGACACATTGGTTTGTGGAGATTGTTTTAGTGAAGAACTTGCCATACATGGATATGCGAAGAACTGGCAAAGTGCCAAAATTTTTGTCCCATCGACTTTTTCCTTCTGCTAGGTAAAGTTATTAACCAAGAATACTGCTCAACCTTTGCATCATATGAGTTTAGTCTTATATAAACTTTTTTCACGAAGAAAGTCTGATTTCATGTTTTGACATTCATACTCTTGTTGAATTTCTTGAACAACCTTATGTATATACCAATGATCCTTTTAGTTTCATAATCTGTTCCATTTTAGTGAATTGATTGTTCCGCTGGGTATTGAAATTATTCATAATTATTTAATTATTTCAGGTATTCCATTTGGATTGATAGCAAAATGAGGCTAAATGTTGATCCAATGCTGATCCTTGAATACTTTTTATGGCGGAAGAGATCAGAATATGCTATCTCAAGCCACTATGATCGTCACTGTGTCTGGGAGGAAGTTCTCCAAAACAAGCGTTTGAACAAGTACAGTCATACTGCTATTGATGAACAGTTTCAGTTCTACCAGTCTGATGGCCTGATCAAGTTTAACGAGTCAGACGAGAATGCTCCTCTTCCGAGTTGTCTGTAACATTTTCATGCTTTTTACTGTATGAATATTACTTGTTGTTTTGAACTCACCAATCATTCTGCAATTTTTTTTTTTCGTAGATGTACCTGAAGGTTCATTTATTGTGCGTGCTCACACACCCATGTCAAACTTGTTTTCGTGTCTTTGGTTCAATGAAGTTAACCGATTCACTTCTCGTGATCAGTTGAACTTTGCATACACTTTCTTGAAGCTAAGAAGAATGAATCCTGGAAAACCGTTTTTCCTGGACATGTTTAAGGTATTACATATCTCAATATACTCATAAAACTTCCCATAATATCTTGGTGGCCCCTCTGAAATCAACATCTTCACGTGCAAGTATTACCTATTTATTATTTCATGCCTATGTGCATCTAAGGTTCTTACATACGGAGATTGTTTCTCTTCGGTATACTAGTTTTTAATTCTAAAAAATATGCCAAGTTACCATTTTCAAAATCACAATTATCTTAAATAAATACATTCACACTTCATTTTCAGTGCTCATTGGCAGCTGATGCAAGTTTCCCAACTTGTTAGGGTTACTATAACATTTTAGTATGAACGATTCTAGTGGTGACATTCCATGATATTGTACCCCCACACGAGGACCTCCTTTTGTGAAAAAAGAAATGAACTCAAGTTTGCTTTATTCACCATGAAGATATACTTATAGGATGCATGTTTTCAAGCTGAAAACAACAATATGACATATCTTATCCATATCTAGAAACAGTAAAATTAAAGGGAAAAAACTTGCTTCTATGGCAAACTTCCTCAGCTGGACATGCCTCAACCAATTTCTGTTGCTAAGTATTTTGTGCAATTTGTGTTTTTCTTATTTTATATGTTTACTGAACTTTGGGTACCGTGAGAAGAAATTATTTTTTCTCTTTTCCGATCCGTTTACTTTCTAATTACCACTTCATGTTGGGTTAGAAATATAATAAACGTAACACTAAACCTGTGTTTTAAGAATATTTATTGAATATTGTGATGTCTTTTCTTTATGAGAAAGCCATCAAATGTTTGTGAATAGGCATGATTATGGAACATGCATTTAGATTTTCTAAATCAGTTTGAACTACATTAGCTAGTAACATACTATCAATATATATCTCTAAGATCTAAATTATATTTCCCATGCAAGGAAAGTCATAATTATTCTCTATAGCTGAACCTATTTTGACCGAAAACGCGTGAAACAGGATGTAATGGAAACAATAAATCATCCTCATATGTAGTTTGACATTTAACGTGGTCTAATTGATGGCCATCTGAATGGCCACTTGAGCTTTCATCAATTCAAAATGTGCAAAGTTCATGTTTCAAGTTTCTTGACTTACACGATGCTTGGACTCTTGATGATATCACACACTTTTTTTGCAACATTCATCACTTGTATATGTAAGCTTTTCTGAGCACAACAAATGTATATGAAAGTTGCCAACCATTAACTGGTCGGTTGGTCATGTGACTGATTCTATGACAATTTTACCCCATTTTGTTGCTGATATTTATTTATTTATTTTTTTGTGTGTGTGTGTGTGTGTGTGTGTGTGTGTGTGTTGGTTTGGTGTGTTTGTGGGTGGTTTTGTGTGGGTGGGTGGGTGTTAGATCCGTTGTTCATCCAATTAATGATTTTAGTCTGATCATATGAAATTCAAGGCAGTGCTTAAAATTAAACTATAAGATTCTTTTGTATTTTTTGGGAATTATAGAAAACCCTTATGAGGTATTTCTAATTAATAGGAAATCTCCATGAGGTTTCAAACCCAATGCCCCCCCCCCCCCCCCCCCCAACCCCCCACAAACTCCTCCTAAAAAAAAAAAAAAAAAGGCATTCACTAGAAATAAGACCAAAATGCATTGTTGACAACTTTTAAATAACATAACCCCCTTGCTTAACATTTCACCCGTCTCTTAATTCATCTTTTTCTCCCTTTTTCAATTTTAATCTAAACCATAAGTTTGTAAAACAAATTTTAATTTTCTTTCTCTAACTTTCCTTCCTCATAATCTGTTTTTTTCTATCTGTCTTTATATCTAATTCTCTTCCCATCTTTAGTTATCCCCCCCCCCCCCCCTCCCCCTCATTTCCTCATCTAGCCCTTTTATTTCTTTAAATATCTCAATTCAATTCTCTCTCTGATTCTCTTCCTCAACTCTTTTTTCCCAAATGCTCTCCTTAATTGACTTTTCACTCTCATCTTTATACTCTCTCTTTAACTTCTCCCATATCTCTATAAACCTCCCTTTAACACTAATGTTCTCTAACTCTAACTCTCTCGGTTGTGTGTGTGTGTGTGTGTGTGTGTGTGTGTGTGTGTGTGTAGAGAGAGAGAGAGAGAGAGAGAGAGAGAGAGAGAGAAGCCTTGGAGAGAAAAAGAAAGAGAGTTGACCAATAAAGATAGTTAATAAGTATGGTCGAGAGCAGAGGAGATTTACATAGAGGAATAACAATGATGGAAAGAGAGAGGAGAAGAAAAAGGATGGTAGCGGGAGGATGAGATAGAACAAGAAACTCAGTGAAAGATGCAGAGAGAGAACTAAAATTATAGAAAGAAAGGGGGAGAGAGTAGAGAAAAAGAAAGAGGACCAATAAGAGAGATTTTAGATTAGGAGGGGGGATGTCAAGGAGGTTATCTAACATTTGTTAGTCTCTTATTTCCATTAGGATGCAAGGTGAGGATGGAAAGTGTCCCTTTGAAAACCTTATTGAACTTTCTGGTTGATTTGAAGTACCTGGTGGTTCTAGCATTATCCTTTGTTTTCAGAACAAGCTTTTGTTTGTTTATATTTTATTATCTAAATTTTAGTTTAACAATATTAATCATGCTCAAAATTTCAGACTTTTAGTGAGAGTGAGTGAAATACTTGATGTTATATATTATTCTGGGGCAAGTAGCAGTTTCAATTTTTACAGAATTGTTATTTGAGATTCGACTTGTGTTATTTCGGAAGGATTCGAGGCCGAATCCTTCCCACTCAAATACAACCCTACGACATTCGAATGTAAGATCCATTTCATTGAGGTCGATCTGCATTATTTCAAGTAACTAAAAATTAAAAATCATATATTTTGAATGCTTTTTGAATATCCATCAAATAGGCGCAAAATGGACGGCCAAAAATAGCATATTGTTTAGATCTACATTTTTAGACATACAAATTTTCGGTCCAACCATTTCATCATCGTCTAAACACTTAAAAATCCTCACACACTAATTTTTCTTAGATTTAAATATTTTACACGTTAAACTAACTAGCTCACTATTTCGGTTGTTCATTTTACGCTTACTTGATTAATGAGCAAAAAATATTTAAAATACATGGTTTTTGATTTTTAATTACTTGAAATAATGTAGATCAACTTCAACAGAATAGATTTGCATTCAGATATCATAGGATTGTATTTGAGTGAGAAGGATTCGGCCTCAAATCCTTTCAGAATGACACATGTCTATCTCTTGTTATTTTACTACTTTTAGATCTGAGAAAGCATAGACTTAAAAGAAGGGTTGAGAATTAACTACCAGATATGATTTTGTTTTTCATGTACAGGATTGTGAGCGGAGAGCAATGGCAAAATTGTTCCATCACAGAGCAGAAGATGTGCATCCGCCTCCCGCTTTCAAATAGTCATTGGTTTTCAGCATATCAGGTTCATGCATGCTATTGCTTGGGTACAACTCTCAAGCAGCCACACAAGGCTCATGTTATTGGACTAGTCAGGTAAATTAGTGTCAATATTCATCTTTCAGGAACAACCTTAAATTTTGATGACTTTGGTACTTGATACACCGATTTGATTTAAATGCAGTGCCATGTAAGGAATCCAATATGCGAGTCTTCTTCAATCGTCGTTGCTCAAGCACCTTCATATAGTCTTTCTCAAATCATTTGTATATCTAAAATTTTCCTGTAATATTCACAGGATCTCACAGGAGGCAGCTGTATTCCTGTCCTGACTCTTGTATCGAAATCGAAATTGTATAATCTGTGACGCTCTCCCGTTCTTTGGAACATAGATTCTGAAATCAAAGAAGAAAAGTATTGTTCCCATTTCCTAAATTTTGTGTTTGTTCCATCAGTGCCTACATTTGTTCTTATGTCGATTATAGTGCACAAATGTAAAACGTATAGTTGGGAAAGAACCATACATTTGTGTTATTTGCATGTTCCTTGTTGTACAGTTGGGAAAAGGTATAAAATAATATTTGAACTCTTGTTAACTGTCCAAGCAAAGGGAAACTAATGTGTTTCAAGCTTGTACAATGACAAGCATCAAGTTTGAATCCTTGCTCACTGATGAAGTTTCCAAGCCAATATCCCCTTGCCTGTAGAACTCAATTATATGGGGTTACTAATAAGTGCTTAATTTCTCCCAAGTTCAAGTATTATAACATAGAATTTGTTTGTTTGAATGAAAATCCCATGGAAAACTCGCTGGAGAAGCTGACTGTCAAGGCCACGTCGTTTTTTTTCCTTTTCTTTTTCTTTTTTTCTTTTTTTTCCCCCTGTTTCACTAGGAAAAAGGATCATTATTGCGTTGGCCCCATGAAAAATCCGAGATCTCATGGGCCCCACAAAAATAAATTTTCCATGGAAGCAAATTGTGGGGCCCGCCACACTTTTTCTCCAAAAACGTTTCTCCCAATAAGATTCATCAGGGCGTCAATACGTAAATTGCATGAGAAAAAAATAAATATTATATAATAGAGAAAAAAATAAATAAGGCCAAAATATCAGGCCCAACGGGGGCGCAGGCCCGTGGACTTCATACTAAAAAAAAACCATTGGATCAATCTTCAGTTTCATATGATGGAGGCCTGCTTGAGAAGAATGGTATGCGTTCGGTCGCCGGCGGCCAAATCCCTCTCCCTCCTCCGGCCCGCAGCCGCCGGCGGAAGTCGACTTCCCCCGTCGTCTTCAGTAGCCTCCACCATTTCCGGTACCATTTCTACAATTATTATTAGTTATTTATTATTTCTTTAATTTTTCAGTTCACCCGGCAGTCTGTCTCCGCCCCCCGCGCAAGTTAGCGAGGCTGCCCCATCGGCTGGCGCATGGTAGCGGGATCCCGTACCGCTGGCCTAACGGGCGCCTCCTTTTCTTTCAGGCGGCGGAGGTCGGCGGCGGCGGGCGTACGATGGGCTCCTGCTGGACGCCGGTGGCACTCTGCTCCAGCTCGCGAGTCCGGTCGAGCAAACCTATGCCACAATTGGCAAGAATATGGTAATATAGTCAATTATTATTATTATTACTTTTTTTCTTCCTTTTCTTAAAATTTGCTTGTTAAACCCAATTAATTATTTTTAATTTAATTTTCAGGATTGAATGCAACTGTGAGCGAAATAAAGCAAGGATTCAAGAGGGCCTTCTCGGCCCCATGGCCCAAGAAACTCCGCTACCAAGTCAATATTTGCTATTAATTTTTTTTTTTTTTTCAATTCTCTCTTAACAAAAATAAAAGAAATATTTGTATTAATTGTGTTGAGTTTTGGTGACAGGGCGATGGGAGGGAGTTCTGGAGGCTTGTTGTTTCCGAGGCCACCGGTTGCGGCCGAGATGACTACTTTGAAGAAGTATATGAGGTGAGATTTTTGGGTTTTTTTTTCCGTTTTGGTGCATTGAATAGATTTATTTATGACCTCTAAGGGTGATTTCTTGTTTAATTTAGCAACTTGTGGATAATGATTTTAGATTTCTGAATCTGCAATTGTTGCATATAAGAAGGATTCATGAAGTTAACCTAAAATAGTATATATTAGGATTTATTAACAATTGTATAGATAAAAGTCATGTATTCATGCGAGATGGGTTAACTGTTCTTGAGAATTTTGTTGATCCAAACATGGAGATATTTTGCTCATTAAAGGTTCCAGCTAAACCTAATTTTTCACTTGTTGATTTTAGTATCTTATTTTCTAGGTTATATAAACAACTAAGTTATAGAGATGTGTTATCGCATGGATCCACTAATTGGAATTGTGGATTATCAAACTTGGAAGATTAGACGGTCTATTTAGTATTGTCTATTTAGTATAGTAAACCTATGAAAACATCGAAACAAATGATTTAGAATGTTTGAGGAGCATCTAAAGAATTGCTTGAATGAATTGCCCACGCAATTGAGAAGGATATGATAGTGCTTAATTTAACCGAGTTGATGACTCTTAATAGAGTTAAATGGAAAAGAAAAAAATTATTGCCGCTCAAGAATTTGCGATAAAGGCTCGTAGTTGTTGTCGTCATTGTCGGTGTTTTAATGATTTTCTTTGATAGAGAGTGATACAATGCCGAGGAGAGATTATCTTTTTACTTTTTTCATTTTCAATGGGAAAAATATGACGAGAATAAAACATGATTCCCAGGTCAGCATAGTCATTTAACCGTCCACTCAATGAAGGATGTAATACAGCTTCCCAGAAGATATCTAAGGATGTGTTTTGCAACAATGTAATATAGCTTGCTTGAATCATTCATATATCTAGAACCTGTAGTCATTACAAATAATTTGTCTGGAATTGCTGTGGCAAGAAATCTAGTTTTTCGTGTTGGAGTCAAGCATATTATGCTCCGACATTACTTCATCACAAGGCTTGTAGAAAATAGGGAGATCCAGCTCAATGTCATCACTACCAATGAACACCTACCGAAATATGCACAATCCAAACTAAAAGGTGGTGCTAAGAAGCTAAAGTATGATATGTAATTGTGACTTGTAAGACTAGTATACACATAGAAATATGAACGACAGATAAATATACAAATTCGAAGTTGTTTCAACGAGTGCATGCGTAAAGTATGAAATATAATGGTTGCTTACAAAATGCAGTGCAATAATACTTCTCATACTCAGTGTCGGTGAATACATTTTGGCTGAAATTGTCTAGACATAGGGGTCTTCGTTTATTTGATGTTATTGAGAAGGGATTGACTGGGATGGACTTAACAGTTGAAAAAACTTCCAAACACCTCGATGTGCTAATGTGCTAAAATTGGGTCTTTAGAAGTACCCGCCCCCTCTCAACCGATCCACACAACACACACTCCACCCTAACCCCCGCTTTCTTTTTCCCTCCATTTTTTCCCCCAAAACTAACAGGCTTTTCCATTCCAATAACTTCATCGTTCGATAAACTTCACTTTCTTATTCTTTAAAGCCAAACAGTATCTTGCATTCCACAACTATAATCTTGTCAGCATTCCATTGCTCCAACAAGTTTCACATGAAATCAACTGAATATCCTGTTTGCATTAATTGTTCCTCCGTCCTTCAGGTAAGTGAGGTTTTTGTTTTATTACCTAGTGTATATATTTAGTTCCTGTTTTTGTGTGATGATTGATCTAGTTAAAACTACGGTGACAGTTTTTGTGTATTCGAGCAGTTATTTGACTGTGTATATTGGTTAGCTCACGTGAAACATGTGTATGACCTGAAGTAGATATTTGGGACATATAATATTTTGACAAAGTCACAAAGGTGTTATACATGGTTATAGCTCTTGAGAATTGAGTGGTAGGTTTATGAAAAAATAGCATGTAAACACGGAAGATAAACTATGTTCACTAATTTAATTTGAGTACAACTACTCTTCTCTTTTATTTGTATCACCTCACCCAACACAACTCCAGCACACTACACACTACACTACTACAAACTGATTTTGCTTGTGATTGCTTCTCATACCAACACGTCATCCCCTTTTACAAGTAATACAAACTCTCCATATCACCTACCCATACAATTACTTTCACATGATACATGATTTATTTGTCATTATTCATTAATAACATTGCTACCACACCTAGTTACTTAGCCCACACTTTTTGAAATCTAAAACCTCACATGTCACATGATCATCTAGAAACTTAAGTTGATGATGAACTTTAACGATAGCCTGTTCCTTCTTTCATGCTTCTTTGTGGAGTAAGACCATATATTTATCATATCTTGTGGACCCTTCACAAAGTTTTTGAGTCAATTATTTCTTCTCAGCACTTTGCTCATGGTGATGCATGGCACCTTCCTGTTGGAGCTCATGAAACAATGTCTCATCTGAAAGATGCTGGAGGTCATAGTAGCCATGTATTCTCTCCCATTCTTTGACCTTGTGTCAGTGTTTTTGTTTATAGGTCTCTAACTGTGTGGGTTGATGTGCAGTTAAGATGGCAGTAGTTTCTAACTTTGACAATCGCTTGCGTAAGCTACTGAAAGACCTTAATGTTGCTCATTTGTAAGTGTTATGGTTTTTCATTTGTTCTGATACTTTCCAGTCTAATGCAATCATTTTCGGTTGTAATGTTGGAGTGTTCTAATTAATACACATCAAGATTTCTGTAAATTTGAAAGATTATACTACAATTATATTTTTTTATAATAAATTGATGGGTTTCCAATTATCTCATTGTCTCTCAATTGTGAAAAAAATGATATTTTGGCTGCGTTTTCTTGATCAAAAAGGCCTAGCACGCCTTTTAGCTAATGAGGAGCTTGAGCCTTGAGCTGTGTTCTGTCATTGGGGCACGTTATTGCGGTGACTTTATACTTCCCTTGTCTACCTTGTTAGTTTAGGTTTCATTTGTGTGCATGTGCATAAGCGTGCATGCACCTTCTTCCATGAAACTTACAGTTCTTATCTGTCTTTTGACAGAGACGGACATTCCAACAAGACTACTACTGTTTCTATCGGTCATTTGTGTTCCTTAATTTTTTGGTTTTTATGACTCCAAAATACCCTTGCACTTGAAGAGAGAAGCTTGCTTGCTTGTTATTGGAGAGGACACACTTCCCTTTGTTTCATAGCTTGGTCCAGACATGCATAGGGGAATTTTCTCCTAAGCATTTTCCGCCAACTTTTGGGTTGGCTACGTGTATTCCTTTCTTCCATTCAGCTGCGTTATGGGCTGGGTCCTCGGTTAAAGAGTTATCCACCCCCATAGTTTCCTAAACAAAGAACAAAAACCTGTCACTTTCAAAGCAGCCATATTATGTGTTACTAATGTTTGACCTGTGCTTGAATATTTTGTGTTTTCTCATGTGTATACTGTGGATGGTTATTATGGACCTATGGTCACCAGGTTTGATGCCATTATCATATCCTCAGAGGTTGGATATGAAAAGCCAGCTGCAGAGATCTTCAAATCTGCTTTAGGTATGTCCTAAAACTTCCAACAAGGAATTCAGAAAGTTTCCTGAGAAATATGCTGTTAGGTATATATGAACTGAGATATTTCTGATTACTACATGGGCATGTTCTCTACTGTCTACAGATTAATTCATTTTTGTATCCTTCTACATCTTACTTTTACCGAATTGTTTCTGGAATATACCTTCATCAATGTTGTTATAGGCAGCTGTCGAGGCACTTGATGAGTCCATAGTCTTGACCCATATTACCACGTGTCACCTAGATTTGTAGGAGGCTGCTGAAGGGACAAGTCAAGGCCAAGGCAGCATTTAATTTAGTCATCCACTGCATATATGGTTGTATATCATTTCAATGATTATATAGAAGATTAATACAAGTTATTATATGTGAAAAGTAAACCTTTAGACATACAAATTTGGTCCATTCAAACTTTTCTTAAAAATTTGGTCCATTCTTCAAGTTTCCTAGCTAAAGTTGTGCTCAGTAGCCATCCCAGATTGATCGAATAAGGATAGAGATAATGACGATGATTAGAAAAATGTTGTAGCTTATTGTATCAGACTCTGACAATTAAGGACCAAGATCTACCTCCCCTACAATCATAGATGGGACGCTCTACATAAAAAGCTAATTATATGGTAATATTAAGCTGTATAAGCTACTGCATCGTACAATTTTGGACAACTGTTTGTAATCTTTGCTTGCATGTGATTGACACAAAAGATGGATAAGAAACTTTTACTTCCAGTATTTTTATACTTTGGAAATATTGAGCCCTCACGGTGTTTCAAGGTGATATATTAAAAGGGGAGCTTGAGTGACGGCTAATCTGTGAATTTGATTTTTTTGAGATAATTAAATGCTTCCATTATTTTATGAATCTTTTGCATATTTAGTTCTGCCACTTCTATCAAATAAATTTATCATGAATCATATATATTTCTCAAAACAAGTGTTTGTATCAATTTACGTTCCCAGGTGATCATTGTGCGTAGGAAGTGAAAATAATCACCAGCAGATCCAGTTAGGAACTTTGACAACCTTGTTGCAATAGCTATCGACTTACTGAATGCCAATCAATAACATTTATCATTCGAGTGTCTGGACTCTGGATGCATATTTTGGACTCGCAAGTCTATGTTTTCTCCGAGCTATACCCATCTTTGAGTTTTTCCAAATGTTTTGTAGATCAAATTGGTGTAGAGGCTCGCAAAGCAGTACACATCGGAGATGATGAGAAGGCAGATAGGGTTGGTGCTAACGCGGTGGGAATTGACTGCTGGTAAGTGAATCAAATGTCAATGCACATGAGTTTGTCACAGCCCGATATAATCTAGAATTCTAAGTCACAATGAAGATTGTTTATCGATGCATGTCAACTCACATTGGTAATTTGGAACTCATACAGGTTGTGGGGATCTGATGTGAAGACATTTGCTGAAATCTACGATCGCGTTCTCATTGCAGATTAGCAGCAAGGAAGATGAGAAACTTTGCAGGCTTTTTGACAAGTTTTAAGGTGAGGAGAGACGAGTTATGGGAGTTTGTTGAGGATACAACATACTTTCGTTGTTTGATAAAGTAGAATGTATGTTGTTGGTTTTTTTTTTTTTTTTTTGCCCCTTTTTGCGAGCTAAACGCTTATATATCTGGTCTCAATAATAATGTGTCACTTTTATTCCTATGGTTGCTGCGTTCGCTATTTCTTAGCAAGTTTTTCTTCTATTTTGTCAAACAAAATAGACCGTATTTCTTAAATTTACCAAACAAACTAGAGACCAAAAATCAGATCCAAAAATCAAATTTTTAAAAAAAAGAAGAAGAAGAAGAAGCTCTGGATATCCTCAATCAATCCAGACAAAAATTTGCATATCACCCTTTGAATCAATCCAGACTCGGCTCTAGCCAAATCAACGGCTATTGTGCTCATGCTCACCACCCCATGATAAACACTCCTCCCACTCAACACCACTGATCTCTCCTGCTCCCCGGCGAGCACACAGATGCTGGTCGCGCAACGTAAACTCGGTCCCCACCACCACAGCCCCCGCCACATCGCCGGAAACCACCGAGACCGAGCCACCCTCGCTGACAAAAAACACTCTCCCCCACAAACTCCACACCCTCTCCCACACCCTCCCTCCCAAGTCCGCCCTGAACACCTCCACCTCCATGCCCGGCACGTACTCTTTATCTGCCTCCACATTGCGGTTCGCGTCCCACCCCGTCACCAAGAAGATCTCCCCTTGGACTCCACCAAGACGTTGAGCATCCCCAGCGACGGGCTCATGCTCAGGGTCACTTGACTGACATCCAGCTCCAGCTCCTCCACCCTGCCATTGTCAAGGCCCACAAGGCTCTTGCTGAATCCGGACGTCAGGCCGTAGAACTTGCCGCCATTGGTGGCGACGACATCCACAACATCTCTGCCGCTGAGCAGTTCATAGGACGTCCACCTCCGGTGTTGGTCCCCGAAAC